>JAVQJG010044616.1:0-21230 GCA_036024015.1 Craterocephalus amniculus
TGAATCACAACCGTGCCGTATAATAGGATGATGGTGTGGGTGAGGAAATGTAATAGTGATAGAAAATGTCACGCTTCACACATTTCAGACGGTATAGAATATTTTTTTGGGCATCTGCCCCTCGACACAACACAGAGAAGGAATACGATGAAATCTTCTTGGAATGTTTGTTGAAAAACTGTGAGGAAGGTAAAAAGTTAGGTTTTTTTTTTTGCATTTCAGGATTTGTTCTTGAAAAGTCAGTCTGTGCGCCCGCTTTTCATTTTTCATTTCTCTGGCAAACAGAAGTAAAGAAGGTCTGAAATCTCCAAGATAATTCTAACAGTACATTCTGGTCTGACCTGACTTCTACTCTCATATCCTCTCTCTGAGTGTTTTTGTTAATCTTTGGTCATATAAAGCTAGTTCTCTCAGCCCAGGCACTTTTCTGCAAGGATGTTTATAAAATGTTTAACTGCCTGTCTCCCCACACTCGCTGAGAGCAATGTTTATGTCTCCTGTTCATTTTTTTTTCATTCTGGCTATAAATGTAGAACTTCCTCAGTCGGCCTTGCTCTTGTCCATTCGTGTGCCAGTTTCAGCCTCCGCAGACATCTGTGGGTGCGCGTGCATGGTCTTGTGTCAAAGGAACAGCAAAACAGCAACGCACAGGCGTCCATCTCTCACTCCACCAGCCCACCAAACCCTCTTAATGTTTCAGCCAAACTGTCTCTCATTATTGGTTTAGGGCCAATCCACCTCCTGAACCTCTGCCTCTTGCCTTTATTTAGCCTAGCTGAACTTCTCTGTAACACCTTAAGATACAAATAATGCAGTAATACACTCTGTTATTCTGGTGGGAAATGGTAGCAGATGACTTGAGTCTTTAATTAATAAGCTCAATTCCTTATTTAATGACTGATTCCTTTTTTTTTACCACCAAAACAAATACACTATTCCCTCATGCTTGATTGGTACCAATGTTGGGCTTGTCTTTCCAAACTTGGCCTCTAAAGTACTTGTGGAATTGCTCATCCTCCCACTCCAAACAACCAGTGTCCAATCCACCCACACTCTCAAGACAGGGGTGGATAAACTCTTCACATATGTCTCAGTGTCAGACCTTTTCGATTTTGGGTCCTCCACATGGTTCTTGTATTTTCCTGCAGGAATAAACACAATTTTGTTACAGGTCTCAGCTAGACTGACTCCCAGATGAACTTGCTTTAGCAGTATTCTAAAAAAAGTCTTTGATATACTGTGGTGGGGGGGAGGACAGCAGAATCACTCAGACTTCTTTTTTCTTTTCTTTTTTCCCTGCAGCTTTCAGTCGAGCACCCATCCCCATGGCGGTGGTGAGGAGGGAGCTGTCATGCGAGAGCTACCCCATCGAGCTGCGCTGCCCGGGCACAGACGTCATTATGATTGAGAGCGCCAACTTTGGTCGCACCGATGACAAAATTTGCGATGCAGACCCAGCACAGATGGAGAACACGCGGTGTTACCTACCGGATGCATACAAGATCATGTCTCAAAGGTAAGAACTTGGGCAGATTTCCACTCCTTGGCATCGCCTAATGAAGGCTTTTTAGGCCCCGTCCGTCCTCTTCTCTTCTTGGAATTCTCTCCAGTGAGTCAAGGTCAATTTGATGTTGACTCACGTCACTTCCTCTCTCTGTTTTCCTCATTTCCTCTGATGATGTCCTGTTTCCTGTTCCTTTACTGAAACATCCATGTTTCCTTTTCACACTGATATTGTCATGCGGTGGCTGGAATTTGACGTACTGCAGTAAAGCGAAATGCAGTTTTAACTTGATGCACAGGGCTGGAAGATAGTTGTTCATGTCACAAAGTTATTTTATTGAGTTTTTTTCCCCAGTGCTGTAAGGATTTTGAGTGACAAGGAGTTGTATTCCATTTGTGACATGACAAACCAGCCCCAGCAATATTTGATGCTAGGAGCTAAATCAACAATGAAGACGACATTAGGATGTTGGAGGGGTGCTGGTGTGCTAAACTGATTTCAGAGACTGATTAGACTCGCATATGAATCACCTAGTTTTCCTCTAAAGACACAGTTTGCATTTCTTGTGAATACCACATTACAGCATGGCTTTGTTGTTCTCGCAGATGGTTCTTTTTTGTTTTTTCGGTTTTGGATCCATGATTCAATGGTTGATTTTTGAAAAGTTCCCAGTTTGCCTTAAAATTCACTTTGTCAAAATGCTAACATTGAGCATAAATGAGGGAAAGTAGGGCTTGATAGTTATCTAAACTGAAATTCACAACCAATACCAATGTAATAAAGTGCATGGCAATTATTTAGATTATTTCTCTTTCATGTATTTGACTACATGTTTTTCCCATGTTTTACTTTTCTATTATGAAACTACAACAAAATCTTTAGTTAGCCATGAAGTTATCTATGAAATCTGCTTCATGCTTTTAAAAAAAAAATCTTGTGAACATAATGAGCAAATCTGCAGTTAATGAGCGATGCTGTAACTCACACCTGAGGTTTGCTGGAATTGAATTAATTCCACTCTGAACATTTTATTGATCTTCCACCCTTCACAAGACGTGTAAATTTGGAAAAACATGACAAATGCACGCGCCCAATAATGTGATATGTTTTTTGCTTGTGACAGCGACCCTCCTAAAATAAAAAAATGACCACTAATATATCAACACAAAAATTTGAGAAAAAATGCTTGATGAGTATTTGTCGCCAGATACGAGTTTTGTTGTCAGAGTTATTAGTATGTTGTGCAGGAGTGGAGAATGCGGAGGCTATTTGTTAGGGCAGGCAGAGTATGATCTTACCGTGCTTTGGCTGAGTCTTCTGCTGTGTAATTGATTGCTAACATTAGGTTAACACATATACAAGTTTTGAGACTCTAAGTAAGTAGTCTGCTTTTTGGAAGGGGAGTGTGTATAGAACATTGTGGCTTTTCTGTTGACATATTGCAGTATAAAAACTCCTTGCCGGGATCATTTTTTGCAGGGTTTCTCATTCCTCTGAGGTCAAAACACCCTTGAGCACTCTGAAGGGATGGACTTTATCTAAATTGCTCCTCCACATTGACTTTTTCCAGCTCACTTTATTTCCAAAGCTAAATGCAAGTCCACTTCTCTTTATTTCCAATGCTTTAGTTCCACATTAAACATACCCCTTTTGAGAATACTAATGGACTTTTCAGCTTTATCAAACAATTGCTCTTTGCTTTTCAGTGTGGTACCACAGAGTTCAGATAATCAGCTGTGTGAAAAACATCTGACAGTTAAAAGAGGTAGTTGGAAACATCCTGTCAGATAATTGATGCAACCCGTAGCTCCTTTGTTCTCCCAGCTGCACACTCGGACTAGAAATTCCCTGCAGGAATTAATCGGCCGGTCCAAAATGAACATAAAATACTGTGAAGAAGTGTGTCCTTTTAACATCTCATTGCTACCAGGATTGTTTAAATGATGTTTAAAGATAGCTATAACTCGATTCAGTGGCAGAGCACTTTGTCTTGGAAGAGAAAGTGGTTTAAGTGGGAGAAAGATGTGGGTGGTATGAACCGAGAGCGGATTGGATGGGATGCCAAAGGAAGGATCAGGTGAGAGAATAGAATGGTATTTGCTGCTGCATTGACATAGCTACATAGTCGCGAGTGAAGGTTAGCACAACAAATTAATGCCACCCCCTACTTATTCATTATTGGACGATCGGAGCTGTTGCTGGGCGGCTGAGCTCAAAAGTGTTAAAAAGAGTGGAAGTGAAACAAGAAACTCATCCGATCCAGGCTAGAATCAGGGAAAAGAGTTTGTTTATTTTTCAATTATTTATTTATTTATTTTTAACAACACTGAGATTCAAGGGAAAATGGCCTTGATGAGGGAAATAAAAAAAAGAACTTTGTCCTCCCTGGTTTTTCTTTTCCATTATGTCCACTGAATCAATGTCAACAATGACGCAAGCTCACTGCATTATTAAAGTTTTTGCTTGAGTACTTTCCTTCCATTTCAAACTTTCCTGCTGCTTTCAGTTTTATTCATTTTGACGCATGTTTACAAGTGCACTACAACTGGAAACAATCCCAACAATATAATTGTGTTATTAAAGCTTTGCATGGTTCTCATTATCCTGATTTCCTCTATAATTGTAAATTGTCACTGGAGTTTTTTGATTACTTGGTTCAAATCTGAAAGGACAGAAATTGGCAGAATTTATTTGCACTTTATTTTTTCCGTACATTTTTCGCTGTCTGGCACAAACCTGCCCGCCATAAATCTGTGCTATTTGTCACTCTTTGTCTGTCTGGAGGTTGTGAATATTTGACTAATCCAAAGTGTTTTAAAGGTAACTAAACTAAATGTTATGTCCACATAATCACAAAACCACACGTTTTTTTTCATTTCATGAAAAATAACAGTTTTGAACATAGGAGGTTTGCGCCCGACAGCTGTAAGATTCTTTTAGATTTTATTTTTTATGTATTTTAATAGATTGCTTTTTAAAAAATCAACAAAAAATCACATGCTTGCCAGTATAGCACACTAGATAATCAGCACCCTAAGCTGCCCTTTCCATCTATAATGGTAATGGACAGTGATGAGATTTCAAACAGGCAGAGCGATGCAATCTGTAAGGAATATTGCAAATATAAATGGTTCATGTAGGAACTGTAATAGCTCTAGTAGTAGCTGTGGGCTTCAGAAACAGCAGGACTCAACACATTCACAGCAGGGTGGTGATGAGGCCATCAATGAGGTGTACTCTGACTCATTCCTAGCCAGTTTAAGTTATTTTTTCTTTATAAGCTGCCCCATTTCACTAGTGCATTAAGTACATTAAAATGTATGCGTCTTTTCCATTGCTGACTGTCCCTTTTTCAGATTGAGTGCAAAGTTTGACTTTATATTCGGAAACAAAAAACTTTTCTGTGTTGCATGTTGAAATAGAGCACCAAATTAAACTTTAGCTTTTTCTGTATACAGTCATCATTAGAAGTTCAGGGATGAAGCTTTCTTATATCGCTAAAACTGGATATTTGCTCCCATTTGCAGTGCTTAAAAAAAGATGAGTTGCAACAACATATATTAGGAAGGCTATTTTCTTCAACATTTAGTCTGCTCTGATTGGTCAGTTCTTCATGCGTAATTCCACATCAGCTCAATGCTTCTGTTTGAATTTGGCAAAGAAAAGAAAAAGTTAGTTTTGTGGTTTGTTAAAAAGATGCATGAAAATATGAAATCGAAACATGAACAGGGGCCACAAACTACCGTTACAGGGAGTGCAAGAAATATCATTAAAAAAAAAAAGATTAATTAGGGATTTATAAATAATTAATATTATAGAATAGAGAAAAAGCCAAGGCAAGAAAAAAAATATCCTGTTTTAGTCTTAATTTGACAATGTATAAGTAGATTACCACCAGATGTAATCATCTGAGTACTAAAAACTAATTAGCATGCTTTTGAATGTCCTAATACTAATCTCCTCTTCGGGACTCTGCAGCGTTTACCCCCACTATACCACCTGCCCGTCCTACTGGCACAGGTTAAGTCGTGGTGTCTGGCAAGCCTCACAGTTAGCATTCACATTGCGTCTGAAGATGAGCCATGTTGCTACTGGCTGACTCTGTATGCCAGGCTTGTATACATCACCGGCGCTGCCTCATGCGAGCTGACAATACACATTTAGGCAGCTCAATCTGCCTGCTTCGTCAGCCACTAAGAGCACCGCATTGACATTCTGCCTTCAAACCCAAAGTTTACCTGTTCCAGTGTAGCTCTCTTACAAAGGTATATAAAAGGCTACTTTGGTAAGGTGCTTGGTTCCATTACGGTCTCTTAAATGAGAGCTAATGGCACCCTGTATCTGAGTAATGGCATGCCACTGAGCTTGGGAGTCCTGTTGTAATGGATCTTGAAATGAAGGGTGTCTTGCACCATGCTATGGCAGGATTAAATGAATGGATGTCTTTCCATAGCTGTTTGCCTCTTTGTGCTTTGAACACTGTGGATGTGTAGAAGCCACTGGATAAACATGTCTACTATAGGCTGTAGGCTAATGATGCTGTAATTGAAACCAGCTATCTATGATTAATTTAGCCCAATTTGACATGATTTGCATAGTGTGTTCACACACGCTGCCGCCTGTGATTTTTTGCAATCATTGCTTTTTCCCTGGTGGGATATTTTTGGGGCTCATTGTTTGGGAGCTTAGGAGTCTGTCAAATCATTCTCTTTCCAACATGTCTAGATCTTGTGCCACTTCCACCTGTGTAAAATAGGAAAAGGTGGTGGACAGGCACTAGTGCTATCAAACAACAGTGACCCTTTTCTCATCAGAGCCTTAGTGTCTCTATCCACCCTTTTTTGTGTTCCCCTTGTCTTTTTCCCCCAAGGCAGTGTGGCCTTCACGGCCAGTAATTACAGGCTATATCAAAGTTATACATCACCTTATATCTCAGCAGACCACAGCAGGCACCTTAAGGGACAGCTGATAGCATTGTTGCAGGCTTGTGCATGACCCCTGAAGGAGAGAAGCAGGTCAGGATGTTGCTATCCCCTTGTCTTTCAGCTCATACACATCCAAAGAAATGCACATTCACCTCCCCGTCCTTATCTGTCCGGACCATCTTTTTGCCTTTATGACTTTATTCCTTTTTTTCCCCCTCCCAGTATCCCCAGGGATCCTTCCTATTGCTGTGTCATCACAATTGTCATTTCAATGAACAAAGAAGAACAAAACATATTTTTTCTTCACAAGGATTCTGTGTTTGTGCGCATGACATTTTTGGTAAAGGTTAATAGATATCACAGCTTGAAGAGTCTCATGAGGAGGATAAAACTAAATGAAAGCAACCTGTGATTTGAACCTGCTGGCCACATGACAGCTGACATTTGACAACCTTACTGTTAATGACGATTATGTGGAAAACAAATGCCCCCAGGCCATTGTTTGCCTCACTGCTCTTGGGTTTCGATGCACAAGATAAATGACTCCTCTCCTGCCGGATACACGTGATGATGGAAGGACAAGAATGATTGAGGGATAAGGAGCAGTAAGCAGATGGGAGGATTCCTTCTCCTTTGACGGTGATCTTGCCCATTCGCACTGCTTCTCATTATCCCTAGCTTTCTGACCTCGTTGAAGGATTTCATGAGATATTTGTTTCAGCAGGAGTAGGATTAAGTCAAGAGTCTCCCTTGGGTTTTTCTTTTTCTATCTTTATTAAAATCCCCTTATCTAAGACAGGATGCTGTGGCTGTCGGTTTTTGAAGGGGGAGGGGAACCTTGTTGTAGGCTATGCAACTGCAAAAAATGAATGGACGCTGGAAATACCAATGCTTTTTCTCCATTTTAATTTTTGAGTTACAGTTCCTTATTTAACGATTTTTGAAAAGATGCAGTGTTCAATGTGGGATAAATCAAGATTAGGTGTACAAGCTCACTTTTAGTGATACACAAACTTGGCAGACTTGGCACTGATGTATGTCTTCACCTCCCATCAGCTCAGAAACAGCCCGTCTGCTAAAATGGTGAGGTTGTTGGCAAATGGTCAGTACCATTCGTGTGAGGTAGGATACCAGTTTTCCCAGCAGAACACAGCAGTGTTACCTGTCTGCTGTTTTAATGCTTTGGCTTACATGGTTGTATGATGACCTTCTTCACCCAGTTTTCCTCCATCTTTGGCTCTGTTTTCAGCATCAAAGGTTCCGATGTGCCAATCAGAAAACTTTACTTTTATTCAACTGTCAGAATACCGTACACCATGTTGTTTTCTAACTTTTTTACCATGCCCCCCTTTAGAGTCACAAACAGTTGCATGCGCACAGTTATTGTGCGATTTGAGTCAGAAGGCACCATTTTTCCACTGTTCTTCATCTTGAATATGTTATGGCAGTTGACAAAGACAATTTGGCACATTACTGTTAGCAAGTGGCCTTGAGTGTGGACCAGAATGTTTCCAAAAGTTGGTCACTCTGCTACATTTTCACAATCCCATGCACCCTGTGTGTTACAGAATACAAAATACTGTCTGTGAAAAATCTGTATCAGGTCTAATTAGAAAATAACATTGATTTGATCATTATTGTCTTTCCTTGGAGATTTTTGACATTTTAGAAAGTTTGTATACAACGTGGGTAATTGGAAAAAGTGACCTGGCGGCTCTAAATGAATAATTTAGAGTTCAATTTTATTCAGAGAGCATCACTGTACATTATCTCAGTTAAAAAGGCAACTCTTTTAAGAAAGGCTGTTAAAAAAAGCAAAACACATTATATATTCATGAAATATAATGCAGTCATCATCATTTCTGACTGTTTTATGCCACAGACGGACAACTGTCATTTAAGCTGCGAGCAATTACAATTCTCAGCGCATGCGATGGTCATTGTTCATGCATGTCAAGTGGCCTCTCTTGTTTAAAGTCAAGATTTGGATCAAAATTCAACTCACCAAACATTCAGATGTCCGATGGAAAAAATGCATACATGGATTAAATGATGGAAATCCAAATATAGCAAGTCTTACTTTAGATTAAGCTTCAACTAAAAGAAACATACAACAAATATGCATGATTTTGTATATTGTACGTATGAGCCACTTCTTTGGTTTTAAACTATTGAATCAGAGCTTACTCCTCACAATTTCTTCTGTTTATGTTTGTATCACTTGGCTGTCTTACTGCTAGTCGGGGGGGCTTTTTCCCCCCGTGATACAATTACATGTTGAGCACCTGACAATTACAGAACAAAAACATGACCGATGAGCACAGCATGGGACAACAGCCTGATGTAATTGCATGAGCAAACAGAATAGTGGGAGATTTTGCAGCCAGAATTAATTTGAAAGGGTTATTGATAAGATCTTTAAAATGGAGAGAAGATGAAGATTTCTTTATTGTTCTGAAGCACACTGAAGCAAAAGTTCTTGGGATTACTGTGGGAATTTAAACTGCCTTCCCATCTGTGCATGTTTGCCTCCTGCCCTTGCATAACCCTCTTTTCATGAGGATTTTTAAATCAAGGAGATTTATTTACTCCAGATTCTATTCTTTTCCCGCATTGGATGCCATCACCTGACATTCATTATCCTGTCTCATTTTTCAGCTCTTCCTGCTTCCATCCCTATTCCAATCGTTTTTGTTAAGAACCTGCCGCATTCAATTTTGGCCAATTAGTCGCTGTAAATTTCAAGCTGGCAGCCTATCAAGTCAGCTGGTGTCTCCCAGACGTGGCCGTACAAGACTCAGCAGTGATTAGAAGGGAAAAAGGAAGCTTGTGTCAGGAAATAGGAAAAGTTTAAGAACATCAACCCGTATGGAGTGAATTACTTTCTCTCGGGAGATGGAGATAAAAGCGGGAGCGGATTGACACCGACCAAGCCAGTGGCTTGAATCTGCCGTAACGGTGTCCATTTTTGGATACTAAGCTGAATACCCTATAGACTCTATTATAGCTGTACAAGCAGAGAGCTCTGCAAAAGAACCCAGAAATTTGGATGTCTTATGATTTTTTTTCTTTTTTTTTGCCCTCAGGAAGCCTTGAACTGGTCATGGGGATTTTTTTCCTCTCAGATTAATAGCTGTCACAGTGGTAGCTCACAAAACAAGGGGCCTTATAATGTGTTGGAAAAAAGTATAAGTTGGCGTTCTCAGTCCATTTGTCAGCTATGGGAGTGAGTTTCTTTTGGATGGGTCCAAACAGTAAAGAAAGGGCTAATTCAGACGGGAGCAGGTGGTTAGTCAGAGTGCAGGGAGTTGACTCGGCTTTTTCCTTCCATCTATCTGATATTTGCCCTTCTCTGCACTCCATAGTCTTTTCATCCTTGTTCGTTTGGCTCTCCTTTCTTTTCTAATTGGCAGTTGGGAGTAACCGGCATCCACATCTGATGTCTACCTCTCACTCGCTCTCTTTCCCTCTTGCTTTATAAGTCAGGACCTCCCCCCCATTACAACACAGAAAGGACATGCACATGCAAGTTTCACTGACCTTGAATTAATTTGCTGGATATTCATCATCTCTCCAAAAAGATAAAAACAACATCCTTTGGGAGGGATTAATTCCAAAACATATTTTATCCCCTTAGCTAAATGCTTCATGGTAAATTCAACTTTCCTCTGAAGGCATTTATCCAGAAGTACTTACTTACGATACTTTTTGGAATAACTAGTTGCATGAAATAAAGCAGACATTGAGATAATTTATGAATAACTATAGCAAAAAGAATATTGGGGAGGTGAAAGGAGGGTGAAAGGGAAGGGGGTAAATGTTCATAGGTGAAATTTAACACAGCTTCTCTACAGGACCACCGTCCTGTAGGTTTTAGATGTTTTAGAGTTAAATTGATGTCATTGTGCAGAATGACAAACAGACAAGCTGATCCATTTCATTTGAATCAGGTAATCAGGAGCAGGGAAACATCCAAAACCTGCAAGACTATATAAAGGTAATAAAGGTAAAACTTCAGTTTAAACAAATGCTTTTGCAGCTTCACTGCCCAGGTTCCATTATCTTTTAGAAAGGTTTTCACAAGTAACAAGTAGTCCTATGTTGCCCTGAGTCAGTATGCTTTCCCCTTGAATATGTACGGCAAATATTTATTGATACTATAAGTAATTCTGTACCTCTTTTCTTGCTATTGAAGCTGGAGAAATAAAACTGTGCGACTCAGTCTCTTGAGTTCTTTGTGCTCCTTGTTTGACTGGTGAGTTTCCAGTAGGAACACCACAGGTTCTTTTTCTGAAATCCAACACCTGTTTCCCTTTTAATTGGATGGCCAAGGCCTCTGACGTTAAACATCATTACGTTCAGTGAATCAGATATACTGAGATTTTCTTGTTATAATGATTATATTTGACCATGGTGCTACATAGTCAAAAGACAAATAATAAACAAGCAGCAACCAGGTAAAAGCAAGGAAAGATACTGGTAGAGTATTAGGGGCCCCCTCAAGCTCTCCGCTGTCCCGCAGGATGTTTTTCTTTAACCGGCCAATTATGACCCAGACGTTTGAAGCTATCAGGATTTATTCATTAAAAGTGAGCAGCATGAATGTTTTGTTGATGATCTTTCATTATCATTTGATATGTGGTTCAACTTCTACACATTTTAACTCCTTGAAATAAACAAAAACAATGTTTGACCTGCGAAACCACCTTTTTCTACCAGTGCATTACAATTTATGTGCAGCACCAGGTGTCAGTCCATTGATGACAAAGAGCACAAAGAGCTAATGAAAGTAACATTTCAATGATAGTGCAGGTAATTATATAACTGCTCAGAAAATCTGAAAATCTAATCTGAAACTCAATATAGTGATGCACGCTCAGGATTCCGAGGCTTAATTAACCCAGCATTTTGTCCGAAGTAAGATCTTAATTAGTCACAAGATGAAAATTGTGAATAAAAAGTAAAGTGGACAAAAACACATCTGAACTTGGAAATGTAATGCAGTGTCTGCAAAGTAAATAAATAGCAGTTTCCAATTGTGTCGATATGTGCTTGTACATTGTTAAAATTCAAGGTATTTGGTTATAGTGGAACACCCTCACAGAAGCCCAACTTTTTGGCGTTGGACGAAATACTGTCTGTAAAGATAGAGCCTCCTTATCTAAAGACTCAGGCAGCTGCAGAAGTGCCTTGAACTTCCTGGCCTGTACTGTATCAAGCCAACCTCTGCCTTGATTTACTTTGTTTTACTGCTCCAGTTACTTCTTTTAAAAATGTCTGTTTGGATAGAACACCATGTTTAGTTTTGCAGTGAGATTTATGGTGGTTGACATCCTCCAACAAAATGGGAGCATATAGTTTATGCAGTTTTCAGTAAAATCCACAGTTTACCAATGGCTTTCTAGTGGCTGAAGTCCTAGTGGCTACATTCCTGTCTTTTTCACAGTCTGCACCATGGATTATTATTGTAATTGATTTAATGATGGCACATCGCTTATAAAACCCTTGGAAAGAGAAAAAAGAAAGAAAGAAAGACAAAAGGCCGTTCCAGCTCTGTCCTAAGCTGACATTCTCCAACTAAGATAGGAATTATTCTTGGACGTATGGTTTGATGTGCAAACACTCAAATATAGCATCTTTTTCTCTTCATCACTGAAAGATCTCAGGACTTTTTATTCCCAGTCTTCTCTCCCTACGCTCATCCTCAAACCCAATGTTGTGAGTGGCAACGGCTGCATGACTCACTGTCATCTTTATTTGATCTATTCCGGAGATACAAGCACTGGGTTTATAATCAATTTGAGATATTAAATGTCAGTATAATGTTAAATAACAGTGTTATTACAGTGGAAGTTTGGATTAAATTTGATAGGGGTGAGTAAACAGTTTGTATTTTTAAAAAAGTCTATTAAACAGGATTAATTTAGTCAATTGTCAGTTTATGCATCTTGTAAACAGCTCAAAGCAAACTGCTTGAGTTTTTTTGGCAGCAGCGGCGTTATTTGCGTATAAAAGCAAGCATTTCTGACTGAAGAGAACACATCTAATTTAAGCCCGCTACAAAGTTAATTGAGATGTTATTGTGTCGCCTCATCAAACACAAAGCACATTACCTGCCTTTTGGTGCTAAATAACCGAGCATTACCATCCTGACCCTTCAAAACAACAAAATCATTTTCATGCACTGCTGTTTACAGTACTCTTTTAAAATGTATGAAGTCAGACTCGGTGAGATCATGATTAATCTCCACGGCTTCTTTTCCCCCAGATGCTACTTCATCCAACCATTGAATTTATTCATTGTCATTCTGGTTTGTCAGTATGCAACTTTGCACCTAGTTTTTAAAGACCCTTATCTTCCTATCATCACATCCATAACAAAGTTTGGAGTCTCGCATACAAGTCAATAACTCCTGTCTCCTATTAAAGTCTATTTAATCACTCTCTTGTTTGTATTTTTACAGCATCTCCACAGCTTGATAAATTGTCTTTTTTTCTATAAGGTGTTGTCAGAACTGGCTTCTCTCAGCTGGTGCACTAGTCTGGATTTGCCATGCATATCTAAAGCATGTGCTGTGGTTATATTTTGGGGAATATTTGTCAGCTGGCTTAGTTGCCTTCTGAAATTGCTCGAAATTGAGCCATCTTTGTCAGTTTAAGCTGCAAGTTATGAGTTAGTGCAGTCCCACTGAACTGATAGATGGCTCAACCTGGTTGGATGGGAAAGCCTCTTGTCGCTGCTCAGCTCAGCATTACAAGACACTCTCTACCAACCTTAATCCTGCTATCTTCCCGTCTTTCTGTCTCTTTCCCTGTCCTCTCAATTACTCTTTGACTCCGAATCCTTGCTTCTGTCCTTATCACTCCTCCTCTGATGAGTCTGTGTCTTCTATTTCACTTTAACGTTTCTATTTTACTTTGACTCTTTGTTATGTCACCTCTTTTTTTTAATAGGATGGGCATGAATGAGTTCTCCCAGCCCTGACTCTCAGCCTGTTGTACTTGCAAGGGCAGGGAAAGTGGGATCTGGGTGTACAACACATGGCCTCTAACCTTGACTAGGTGAATTGGAGGGAGCAAGACGGGAGATCTAGGGAGTTTCCCTTGTAACTCTCTGATAGCTGTACACAGTTAGCCTGCTCTTTGTATTTTTCAAACCACATTTATTTGGTTGTATTTAAGTAAGGGATGCTACAAATACTTAATATAACTTTTAGATTTTGGCTTTGGTTACATTTCTACCTTTGATGATGAATACTAGTGAATCATAAAGTGTATAAAATGATGCAGTTATCGTCTAATTTCATCTCTGGCTGCTCAGCCCAACTGCGTGGTTCAAACAAAATAGGAAACTATATCATAATGCATCAATCTTTAAGCTGAAAAACTGATGACCCTCTCTGGTGATCAATGTTTCATAGCATGATTACATAATTCACTTTGATCTCATCCACGCTGCTGAATATTCATTGCATATGCACCACTTGGACGTAACAAATTTACAGCAGGAATACTCTGCAGTAATACTCTTCCTGTATCTTAAGGGGTGCTGCGTTTAGAGTTACAGCAAGGTACAAATCTAATTAGACATTCCTCATCTCTTGAGTGAATGACAGGATTTAAATTAGTCTGATAATCACTATTAATAATAGTTCTTTGACAGACTAATAAGTTATTCAACGTGGACTCATTAAATGACATTGTATGATGTATCTGACCTTTCGGCTGCTAATTATATCTCTTTATTGAGTGAATGAAAGCATTTAGTGTTTTATAAAATCAGTCTTCTTCAAAGTTTTTTTCAGGATATTCATGATAAATTGATTGGATGTCTCTGTAACTCTGCCCATTATACCGATTAAAGCCAATTAAATGATTTTATTGTCATTATGATTTACTAAATTAAAACAAAGACAAGATATTGCAATCGGGGTATTTTAAATTTTGTAAATTTATAGTGTGACCTTGAACATTTCACAGTTTGTTGCCTTTTTTAAAGTGCAAAGGAGAGTTCAACTTTTTTGTATAACTTTCACTCAGTAGTACATTTGCTATTCATTTAACATATTTGTCAAGTATATATATATATTTTGCTTTTAATTTCACATATTTGTCAAATGTTGTAGCATGATGAATGCTGGGTATATCCTTGTCACTGCATGACTAAGACAATGCAGCAAATTTAAAAGGATAAATGATCTCCTTTTTGAAAATCTCGAATGGATGGAAAGTTTGTTGTGAAAATATAAAAATCTACTGCCTGTGGGGGAAAGGAAAAGATGGATGTAGGATTATGATATCTGATGCTCTTTTTTCAAAGCCAACTACAAAAAGTTTATAGACAAAACCTTGAATGACTCTAGAACCATTTTTTAAGTGTGGGGGGTGTTATAGGTTTTATTGTGGTTTTAAGATAAATCATAACTAAACTCATTTGTGTTTAGCTCAATGTCTTTTGAGCTAAATCAGTAAATCTGTAGTAACTTTTTGTCGATTTACTTTTAAGTAATACATCTTAATGCAAGAAGACTCCCGCACACTGTCCAATTTGCATGAAAGAATTTTTGATTGCAACTTTTGGTTCTAGACCTGTTAGGCAAACCTGTTAGTATCTATGAAGTGTCCAGTACCAGTGCAATTAAAAAGTCTTTCATGCGAGTTGGACAGTGTGCGGGAGTCTTATTGAATTATCCTGTGTTCCTTCTCCTGGCACTTGTCATGCAAAAAATGTGTGAAATGTCTTCTTTCAAGTAATAAATCTTAAAAGTAATCGACAAAGTGCATGAAAAAAATAATACCTAAAGTGGTATGTTATTGGGCACCTATTTGAAAATTAAAAACAAAGTTAAAGTAGCACAAGCGAACCCTCCCTTACAGCTACTAATGCAGTATCAGTCTTGCATCCTGACTCTTCTCTGGGCTCTCTCCAGCCAGTAAAAGTCTGCCTGATGTTGATGCTTGTCTCCCCAGGTTTCCCACTTTTTTTGCCTTGCTTTTCCTCGCTACCTCTAATAATTTTCTCCTGTATTTTTTTTTAATCAGTCATGGTGAGCATCCAAAAAAGCCAGAGTGTTGATATCCAGTTGCTAGCATTTGACACGGTGCTGTGAAAGCTGCATGGCAAAGTTATGAAGTGTGATTTCTCAGCCTCGGGATTCTGCCCATTAATGAGTATAATCAATGTTAGTGTGCAAGCACAGAGGCACAGAGTTTTAAGGTCAGAAACTTCTGTACTACGGCTTAAGCGCTCACCACATGGTTTAGATTCCACGCTGCGTCTTTCTGCATGCTGTGCCTCTGCTCCTGTTTTTCTCCTTTCCTGTGTTTTCAGCTGACTTTGTTAAGAATGACAGTTAACTGTGATCTTCCACACCTATCCACCGATTCCCTCCATTTTCTGGTCTGTAGCCTTTTTATTAACTTCAAACATTCTCGGACTTGAGCAGCTACTTGTCAGTTTTTGGTCTTGGTTTTGATAATTTATTTATTCCCTTATTTGAGGAAACAGAAGAACCTCCAAAGGCTGCTTGAGGATTATTTCTCACCTCAATATTGACTTACCGGTATTGATAAAACACCATACCACTGTTGTCATCGAATTAGTTTTAGCTGGTTGTCATGACGATTGTAAGTGGAGATAAATGGACTTCCTCTAGAGGAAATCATCATTGTTAGCTTAAACTGTAGGAAATGTTGAGGGGCAAAGTTCAAACTCAAAGATCCATGCAGCTGCTGTTCTGACACTTCACGTCACCTTAATTTGATCCACTGATGTGCATAGACTTCTTCAAGCTTCACTGCTTTTTTGTTTCTCAAATACTATATTTCTGTATTGTGCAGTACTTAGGTAGATAAATTGCGCAGCAGACTGAAAACCTGTCTGTCCTCCTCAGCCTGCCTCTCACTCATTTTCAGTAGTTCAGACTATCTTGTTTAGGGTTTTGTCTGCGTCTAGAGTGGCCTCTGCTGCTGGTCTCAGACTCGCTTGTGAAAGCTAATTATGCGGGGGCTATTTTCTGACCAGGAACCATGTCAATATTACACAGCAGGAGAGCTCTCACTTGTGCTTTGCTGCATTCTTATTCATGAGTTTTAATTCCATCAGTGGCCTCCTCAGTCACTGATCTCAACAACATGAGAAAATGTCGTAATAAGAACCATCTTTGCTTGATTTGAGTCTATATATGAAGCGGCAGCTAGTCGCTAGCATTCTACGTCACTTTCACCTGACCAGACTCTGTTTGAGCTCGTTTGCTTCGGACGGGATGCACTGTGTTTGGTCCCCATGGCAAAAGGACGTGAGAACGAGCGTGCACAGAGAAACCAGAATTAACTTGAAGCGAAATTACTGTTTATATGATGGAAGATGAGAGAGAAAGGAATTAAAAATGGAATAAACCAGATACTTTATTCTGCATTAAGTTTAATCGGGAATTAACATTTGCATCAGCAATTAAGTGTTTAAACCATAATAATCATTATTTCTGAATTAAAGTGGAATAAAAAGTCATGTAAACATGGCCATTGAGGTTTCTCTTGTGCACATTGCAGACAAATGTTGTCAAACCATTTTCCTACAATGCAAGAGAAAATAAACTTTTTCCTTTATGAGGATTTAAGAAATACATTATGTTATTTGGTTTGGCTGACAGATAATTGTGCTCTTAACATTCATTTTGCTGAGTTTTGTTAAGGGGGCTAAACTAAAAGTTACTCTGTCCTGGGTCAAAGAAGAACAGGCTTTTAACTTTTAAACCCCCCAAACTTTAAAAAAAAAGTCTTACAGTAAGTTGAGATGTATTAAATGAGACAATTAACGAATAAACAAAAAGCCCGAAAAAGTAAAACATCTTAATACCTACCACATTTTAAATATTTCCTAGAATAATTCTCTGCTGTACAAGTTTGACACAACTACTGGCTGCCAAGACAAACCAGAGGCAGAAAACATCGACCATCTACTGTGCATTCAATGACATGGAACAGCGTGAATGTTCTTCAGTTGCAGAAGTATTAAACAAAGTAAGTCGTAGTTGTTGTCTGATGCAATCGTACTTCCATGCAAAATTCACTACAAGTAGCATTCTCTCCGAGTACCATAATATTCGTAGAATTGAATTTATTTTAGATGGAGGAAATATACACTTCTGTGGCTTGACTCTGTAGCTGTGGCCTGCGCTGTCAGCAATTACTGCTGCCTCTCCAAACTGAAAGCGTTCCCAATTGCTTTTTGCTGCAAGAAATACTGATCTTTTAGAGGATGAAAGGTGGGTGGCGGCAGCAGAGATGGGAAGGCTCCTCATAGGCTGTCCTAGCTTCTTGATTTCAGTGATACAGGAACCCTTTTTCAGTCTTCGTTTGGATTGATGGTGGCAAAAGTGTGTAATAATACGCACCTGTTCTAAAATGATTGTGATTAACTACTTAATTCATTGACCTTACATGTAATATGTTCGATATCATGAATCAGGACAAATTAAGCTGCACATCAGAAGTGGTATCTACTTCCACGTAGGATACTTTAATGAGGAGATTATCTGGGACCTATTCTTATCAGCTAATTCTCATCAATGGTGAAATCTTATTGTCAAGGGAACGCACCTGAGTGCATGAACGGTGTGGAATTAATACTCTGTTTCACTGTAATTATATTTCATTGAGGGGACTTGGGCATTGTACTGTGATTGCAGTCTGTATCGGTGTCATGGGAGCAAAAAGGTTTACAGGATACACAGCAATTTAGACAGGGAGGGAGTGAGCCTAGGCCGGTTTCCATTGTTGGACAGTGACAATGGGGGACGCAGTGGAGATAAAAGATTCTTCATCTGAATCACAGCTGCGCCCTCCTTTTCCTGCTGATACCATCGAAACACAATCAGGATTCTGATGTCACCTTGAAAAGTTGATAGAATTCACTTTGTGTCCCCTGTTGTGCCGTGATACAGCCGCCTACAAGTCTTTTCACTTGCATCTCGGAGATCTGATGGTGTTGGATTCATTACAAGATCATAATTTGAATTTGTCTTTCCGAAGATCTTTATTTTAGTACAGCTTTGCAAAGCTTTTTTTATGGATGCCAAATATTTGCAGCTCAAAAAAAGCTACCCAAAAAGCTCGTCGTCCCATCCACCTTTGTCCTGCTGCTAATGCATTCGCTTCAGAAGAGAGGCCAGAAAGGCTCTCTTCAAGTCACTTTCACATCAGAACCCTTTCAGATGATTCGGATTCCCATGAAATATGTAAAACGGCCTTTGGATCACTGAGTACATTGATTGCAGATGAGAAGATATTTTGCCGTAGCAGAAAAATTTATTTAAATGAAAGGAAAAATACATGGACCGATACAAATTATAAGCAATGAAGAGATAGAAGGCTCAATGATGTATGTATTAAATAACAGATGATATAACAGCAAAAAAATACTGTTTGTGGCGTTTTCTTCGGTTTTATGGAATATTAGAAATAACTCACTAGGTTTTAACAGGTGTGATGGTTATCATTGTCTGAAATACAGGTTTATCATTGAGTGGAGGGATACTTTTTTAAAAGCAGAGTGAAATAGCAGCTTACGTTACAAAAATCAACCATTTTTAACCACCCTCCTGTAAACATGTCACGCTGTGCTACTGTGTGTTTCCCTGTGAGTGCTGTGTTTTTGTGTCTCTGCTGTGACCCCATGGTGCCTTCATTTTCCTCTCAATCGATCTAAGAGGAGCTGGTCTTTTTGTGGGATTCATCAACGGTCCTGGACAAAAGGTGCATCTTGGAGGTGTTTGTTTGTGGCATAAGAAGCCATGGCAACAACCAAACTCATTTTTTCTAACTAGCACTTAAAGTGAAAACTAAAGTTAACGTTACCCATTTCCTTAATTCTACTTTGCGAGACCTGGCAAAATTTATAGTTAACATCAGAAAAGTTAAATATTTCCCATTCTGAATAAATAAAAATTGCAACCTCATATTTCCAAGTGTTAAACGATAAATCTCCTACAAATAGACATTGACGCCAAATACATATTAGGCTTGGGAAGACAGAGTGAGCCGGTCTGGACAGACAAGATCAAACTCTAAACACTCTTTTCCACCAGAATGAGTCTCCTCTCTTCCTCAGGCTGTATCTCTGGAGAACAGTTGGTGTGGAGGAGAAGTTAAAAGACAGCTAAATGTCTTGGTTTCCCTTGAAAAATTCAGTGGGACAGTGATGCTTCTTGGGGTGAAAATAAAAGAGCGCTACATCACGACAGGGCTGAGTCAGAGTCGGATGAGTCTTAGTGCTCCTCGTTACCTCATTCTTCACCTCGCTTGAAGAGCCGCTCCGCCAAACAAAAGCTGAACTTAAATCTAAAGTAGTCTTAGTAGGAATTAAAGAAGCGGAGCGGAATGTTATTAAAGACTTTGGAGTAAAAAGAAAATAAAAGTAATGGACTATTGCAGCTTGTTAAATAAGCTATTTTACAAAATCAGCTTTTTTTTCAGTGTTATATCAGCAGTGAGCTAAGACTGTTTTGTTTTATTTGGGAATTGTTTCTGGCTGTGCTTTATAAATCACAGCTTATTACAGTAGAAGACCCCAGAAATGATGCTCTTAGTCTTGACTCAGTTAATTTTGTACTAAAAGAATGAAACGTTCTTTTGATAAAAATGTGTGTAACTAGCAAAAAAGGAATCGTAAAGGTAATTAAAAATAGATGAAGACAACCTGGAGTCATCAGATTTTAATATATTTTCATCACCAACAAAGTTAAAAGTTAATTATATGAGTACATTAGAAAAAAGTAGATGTCAGTAGATCCTCCAGTTCACTTTCATTGTGCCAGTTTATCTAAATGTGCCAAATTTTCAGGACTTCTGTTACAGACAAAACTAAGCACAACAAAACCAATCAGATGCCATGTGTTCAGCAACTTACTTTCCTGAAATTCTGCTATCAGTATAATTAGTCTATCTTGTACTGAATTAGCACCCTTGTGCCCCCGTGGGTCAGTAAATTACCTCCCAGACTAAAACTATCCACAGTGACTGACAGTACCTAGGGCGTATCGACACGGCGAAGACAGGAGAGTGCAGGCAAGCCCAAGCTTTTAATCCCAACCATGCATCCCTCAGGCGAAATCCTTAAGACCCACAGTGATTTCCTGCATGCCAATGCAGCCTTGGACCCCAGCCGTGCTATTGACGCCTGACCCCTCCTGTATCGAACACTGAGGTTACTCATAACCCCTGCTCGTCTTTCATTATTGAGATGTGAATGAGGAAGGGCAGGGGGTGGTGCTCATCGATCGGTCAACACAGGAATATTTGATTGTCGCTTGGGCGGCTCTGCCAAGACACTCTTCTTCATTGAAACGTATGAATGTACCGTTGGAAAAGGTCTGGAGGGAGCATGAGCAATGTATATGCTGCATTTAGGGGGACTGGGAAGAAAACCCTTGAAAAAATCTGCACGGTCATGCTCGGCCTCTTTCAATGATGTTCTTTTACTCAGACAGAAAGGCTTATTTATTGCTAACCCTTATGTCTTGTATAGATAGAATTGTTTGTTATTAGAGGCACATATTTCTCCCTTTTGTCGTGAGAGGTAATTAGCAGCTAAACACCCTTCCAGAAGCTGAGCGCTGTGGGTGACCGTTAGTGAAGCAATGTGGTTTTAGGCTTTGAAAAAAGGGCTTTGAAGAAGGAAAGCGCTGGTTGCTCTGGCTGGCCCAAGTCGGACGTTAGAAGTTACCATGGTGACAGCGATTGGAAATGAGAAATCTGTGCTTAAAGGCAGTCCTTGGTGCGTTTGTGTGTGCGTGTGTGTG
>JAVQJG010044625.1:0-10198 GCA_036024015.1 Craterocephalus amniculus
CCCTTCCTGCTGAGATCCCTGTAAACCCGCATGCGTGTGTCCCAGAGTTCAGGACGATGGGAGACCATATGGATTAATTTTTCCTCCATGGCTAATGTCGGCGCTGTTCAGAATCTCTGTGAACACATTTTTTTTCCCTGAACTGTCCTCTCCGATTGGATGTGCTAGGATGTCATCACAGCGCGCTGCGCTTGAATTGAAAATTTTTTAATTCGGGCACATTTTTGAATATGTGCTACGACCGGCAGGCGCCCCCCTTGCGCGCCGCTCAACCTCGCGTGCCGCTCAACCTCGTGCACTGCGCAACCGCGCTTGCACGGCGGTAGCACATACACAATGAATGGGTTTGCCGCCCACCGCCGCCACTTGCCGCGTTTGGTGTGTAGAGGCCTTCAGACAACTTAACACAAAACTGAGACTAACATGGATGAATTAGCATATATGAATGCTCTGTTCATTTTCACCTGATGGGACATTCCAACCTCTATAAGATGCTGATGTTGTCACATTTATGACTGTCCGCGGCTTCGGTAGTTACATGCTTAATCCGTTCGGTTGTTTGGTTTCAATTTGTGCACCCCTAAATGGGAGTAATTATTACACACTGTCCCTTTAAGAGTGGGACGGAAGATGGGATACAGGTGGTGGAGAGGGCTCTCAGTGCCACCTGCCATAACTGCGGCCGCTAACACCTGCATTTCAGACGTGCTATAGACTGAAAATTATCTAAGACAGTCAGTTATGTCCGGTAAATCACACTGCATGCGCTACCTCAAACGCCCATATTGCATCTGCATCAAAGGCAAACGTGCTAAATCGGTTGCATGCATCATTTTGCCCGTTGAACAGCCGAAATGCTCGGTGTGCCCAGCTAGTTCACCCACTTTACCACACCTCTGTGTGCTATCAGGTTTGCAAATGATTTTACACACTAGCTTTTAGTAAATCAGTCTACATTTTTTGCTTCTTCTTTCCCTCTCCGTCTTTTTTCTTTCCTTTCTAAATCTCTTGTATTTATTAAAAGTTTGTAGAAAATAGGAAGGCAGATTTTCTTCCCAGCTCAGTTAAAGCTATTTCCCAGGAAAAGCTTCGTAGCTACAGCTCCTTGTCTGTCTCCTTCGCTGAGCTACTTCAAGGCAACTGACAGGCAGCTCAGATAATAATGTTGTTCCATCTCTTGAGTTTTCAAGGTGCTATGGCTAAAGACTTTGTGACACCGGTGTTAATATATTCATTAAAAGCCACGGTCGGACAAGGTTACAGAGATGTTCTTTCTGAGTGAAAATTGTTTGTTGGGTCACCCCAGAATTTCTTACGTCTGTCTCCTTCAGTCTTCCTGAAAACTCATTAATGACTGACGAGGTCCTTTACTTTTACCGGCAGGGATGTGAAGTTCTTGCTCGTCATAAATAATGATGGCGATATTGAGTCGAACTAGTTCTGCTGGTCCTTCAGAAGTTTATAGAATTACTGTGCTGTCTTCACATGGCTATGTAGTTAGACAGCCAGTGAACAAAAACAGAAAAGGAATAAAATCTCTCCACACAAAGCTTGCCTTTCTTGACTTATGTATGAGTTGTCCTGTTGTGGTTCTTTTTTCCTTTTTGTAACTGTACACAGATTTTTTCTTTTTCTTTTCTATCTCTGCTTTGTTTCTACTTAACACTGCCACCGTGGTTTTTGTAGGGTTGCCAACTGTCCTGTAAAATACGGAATCGTCCTTTATTTGACGAAGAAATGTCGCGTCCTGAATTGAACCAATAAGGGACGCGATTTGTTCCTAATTTCCCAAGTTTCTAATACACACATCTGCCTCACATATATCAATTAAAAATCTCTCAAAGAAATAACTAAAACAGGTAAAACTAAGGCCAGATAAACAGTTGTGGTGAGATCCAGCGTCAGAAAGGTTCCGGAACCGGAAAACAGATAAACCAAAAAAGGGCGAGTAACAGACGAACGCTAGAGGGCAGCGTAACACAACACAAGATAACCGTGTACTTGTACAGGCGCAACCTCTTCTCCGACAAAAAAAGGAAAACAGATAAGGCATACCATGGCCCACAGAAAGAGAGAGAAAGAAAGAAAAGGTGGGCGCCACAACTATAAACATATGGACAAGGCCTAGAAGTCAGTTACATAGTGTCTAAAGAGCGCAGGCGGGGCGCTGAGGCCGTGCCGGCCGATGAAGTGCCTCACATGAAGGGGGAACAGAGTCAGCCAGAGGAGAGGGGATGGGTGGCACCATCAGGAGCATGGGTGTCTGGGACGGCCCCCAGGGGGTGAGGGTGGGTCGGGTGGGGCCCTATGAGGGGGCATAGAGATGTAGATAGGAATAGCAGGAAGAAGATGAGGACTTGGGGGCACATCAACATCATCTGTCTCATCCCCCCGGCAGTCAGAAGGACCGGGCCCACAGTGGCTCTACAGCACGCAAAAAAAACGTTCTCTACCCGATAGTCCGCCACGTGCTCTGAAGAATACATCCTGGGCTCTACAGTGTAAATGGAGACGATTACAGGTAATCACCGAAACCATGGCGGCGGATTTCAGTGTCGTACGTCGAGCTATCTGACATCAGACTGTAGCCTTCGCTGTTTCATTACAGTATATTACTATTAAGTACTGATAACCAGTAGCCTATAAATAGGATATGTGGCGAGTACCTGATTGTCCAAAAAAGAATCCTGCATGAGCTGATAAAGATGATGGAGGATTCTTCACACCACCTCCACAACACGGTGATGAATCAGTGTGTTCAGTGAGAGGCTTGTTCAGGTCTGATGCATGATACAGAAGACAGAAGATACAGAAATACCATCAAGCCAAAACTACAATCCTGTCACATTGTCTAATTTGTGTGCTGTTGTCATGATGATTTCAAATGGTGCAGTAAATTGCTGGAGTGTCTTTCTATGACAATCCCTTGCCAAGCTACTGTAAAGTAAAGGAGAATTGTTTGCATAGATATTCATTTTTGGCATTTCCGCTTATTTTAGGCATGTGTTCATGCGTGTCCAAATGTTATACACATCAATATATCCACAACATCCTTTATCTAATAGGTAAAGCACCTCCCTGACCACAATTATGCAAAGTTTCAAAGCTGTCAGCGCTTTCATTATTGATCTACATAAGTTTATATGTATGAACTCCCATACGGTCAGCCTATAATTTTGTTCCTTTTTAGGTCTGGGGTTTATTACAATATGTATCGATTTTACAATGTTTGCAGTAAAATATTTAAACCTAAAAATCCATTTCATATATGGGAGACCTTAGAGATTAGGAAAAACATTGTTAGGTTTTGTTCTACCTCCAGTAGGGGTATCTTGAAAACTAAATCCCTTTTGAAGAGTTAGTCACTAGCTTATAACTCTGATCGCAGACACTGCAGAAACAAATGGATTTTTGCGTGTGGTGTCAAGTTTGCACACATATCAACGCGTGCAAACAATTGATAGATCGGCCCTTAGTCTATGGTCAGTGTTTTAGAATGTCACTGCCCTTGGCTTATTGATCACAAATGTATTATATTTTCTGGTGACAAGACTTAAAATCCTCGTGTAGCTCCATCAGCTGCAGAGAAAATGACAACTGCTGTCTTCTTACTGTTCCTCAGACACTCGCACATAGCCTGGCTTTGTGAGCCTCACTTGAATTTGGCTCAACTAGATTAAGCTGAAATGTGTTAGCAGAATGACTATAGAGAGAAATTTGTTTCTTTATTATCCAATTAAATCAAATAGATTTGAATCCAAAAATGAAATTTGAGAGCAAAACAAAAGAAGTGAGAATCAATTGTTTTTTTGCAGAGATAGAAACAAAATAGGTTGCAATTAAAAATATATATATTTGAGAGAACATTTATTCTCCAACTTCAATCAAAACTAATATTTTCAATCAAAACTACTGTTTTATTCAATCAAAACTAATGTTTGTAAGTCAGAAATTATAAATAAAAATAATTCCTCTTCTCTTTTAAGTTAAAAACATTTAGTTACAAGTCATAAAGTTTTGTTTGTAAATCAGTTCTCTTTGCTTGCAAATTCTCAAGTTTTGGTTGCGGATCCAACTGCAACTGCATGCAACTATAGACGTTTATGACTGCACGCGACCATCAGCTAAGCGACGGGACAAAACCAGGAAATGCAGGCTGACAGTCGAGAGAGAAATTAATCACTGAAGGCGTAGCTGGGAGCCAGGTGAAAACCAACCAATAGAAACTCTGCTCCCATTCACCAGTGCAGGCCCCTCCCCATCGAATGCAGTTCGGTCGCAAGCAAAACTTCAGAATTTGCAAGCAAACTGCATTTCCGGGTTTTGTCGCGTCACTCAGCTGATGGTCGCGTTGAAAATATTAGTTTTGATTGAAGTTGGAGAATAAATGCTCTCTCAAATAAATATTTTAATTGCAACCTTCAGTTAGCTTGAGCCTTGTTTCTATCTCTGCAAAAAAATAAAAATAAAATGATTCTCACTTCTTTTGTTTTGCTCTCAAATTTCATTTTTGGTTTCAAATCTGTTTGATTTGTTTGGATAATAAAGAAACAAATTTCTGAAAAAGGGGTATGGAGGTCAAATTTAATTATTATTTCGAAAGTGATTTTTATCTGTGGAGACCTGTATCAATTTTCTGCATTAAATTGGTGAGAAAGTACAACCGCTGGAGAATTAAAAAATAACAACACACATTGTGAGTAGAGGAACAGCTGGAACAAGAAGAAGAAAGGAAAGATTACAGACCTCAAACAGAGTTCAAAAGAAAAGGTTTGTGTGCTCATTGTAAACAAATATATCTCTGTTTCTACTGCTGTTTCTTTCATGCTGTCAACCATGCTGTTTTACATCTTTAATTATTTACGCAGGCAATAAAAACATGAATTAATATCATTTTCAGCTAGAGCTATTTATTATTTATTCCTTCCACTGCAGTTACAACCATCTGACCCAGGGATGCAGCCAAATTAACACTTTTAATCTCTAAATTTGTTGTGTATTACACATGTAGAACTATGTCTGTTTGAACGAACAGATGGTTCCTCCAAATGAAAGTCCATTTATCACATATAGAAACCAAACACATCCAAGCCAGAGGGATCGTCTTTAATAAAATGAGTAATAGTTTGTGGTTTTAATGATTTTCTATAATCAACTTATTTTCAGAAACTACTGTTGTATTTTTCTCACAGAAAACACTGCCTTCACAAAACAAAGCTCAGCTCAGATCACAGCATTTGTCCAACATAAACCCAGCAAGAGGGTTGTACAACCCTGTTTTCTGTGTCCTGACTGACTGTGCAGAAGACCATTGTAAATCAATGTCCTTCGTGCCATGCCTCCTGTACAGTCCAGAATGCGTTCAGCTCGTCAAATTTAAATAAATCTTTGATTGCTCCAGTGAAGCGGCTCCAGGACAAAGAGTCAATGGAACTGTTAAATAGGTCTTCAGTAGCTATTAATAACTTATAAAACCTTGTCGGTTGATCGTTAAACTTAGATGTGTTAGTTCTAAAATCCACCATTAATATTCACAGGAAAACATTTATATTTTACTTCTCAAATAAACATTTGGGCCTAAAAAGTAGTTTTGATATTTTGTTTCATTTTATAATCATGCACTCATCTTTCTATAAAGTCCTCAAACAAAAGAGAAAAGTGTGAAAATACTCATACCTGTCTGAAAAAGGGGTTTTACAGCGTTAGAACATCTAGAACATTTGCAAAAAATAAATCTGACTACCTTAGGGATTTCGCTTATTGCGGGTTATTTTTAGAACGTAACTTCTGCAATTAACCTGGGGCCACTGTATAACAAAAAGTGTTTCTGAACAGGATTACCAACTATAGGTATAAATCTGTTAAGTTTCCAGACCCCTTCGTTCATGAATAATAATTCTTCTGCAGGTGATGCAGTAGATTTTTCCTCGGTGAGTTTATGATCTTACACAATGAGATATAAAAGTTGTGTTTGTTCATCCGCTAATATGAAAAGAGGATCTTATCACAGAGTCACTCCAGGTGGTGTGAGAAGACATATTTGTATCTAAAAAAAGGACACACACACACAAAACCCCCTGCAGATAAAGCCATGCATCTCAGACCCAGCTAATTTATTAATTCAGAACCTGAGAGAATAAAAAATTCTTCAGAGGAACAACCTGGAAAAGAATGAATTCAGACATAAAAAGCATAAAACATCCCTAGAACTTGTTAAAAGCACTTCTAAGATAGTTTTATCACTCCTCTAACCCTTGTTTTAATCTCATCAAAGAATACATAAAGAATAATTGATTGTGTGACAGTGCACCAGCACAGTGCAGTGGGTTGGCTTCCAGCTGCTCCCAGTCAAATGGAGCTCATTGCCCATCTTTAGAATGAGATTTAAACCAGGACAGGGGGTGTGTGTGCTGGAGAGCATATTCAGTGGCCTGAGTTTCATTCACTTCCATCTGTCCACTTCAAAACTGGCTACAGTTGCTTTTTCAGTGGAAAATTAAATGTTGGGACAAATCCACCGTGTTTGTGGATCGCACAGCTGCTGATACTTACAATTACAGGGAGCGCTGGCTGAGAATTCAGTAGCACAGTCACTGTTTATTTACAGTTATTATATAATTAAATTGAATTGATTTGCAATTAAAGAAACAGAGAAAAATCACAGAGAACGCAGCGAATAGTTGCCTGAGCAAATCCAATTTGGTTTGCTGTTGAGTGAAGTCTCAGGGGAGAAAAGGGCCAGAGTCACAAACGTTAAATAATTTAACAAAGTGTCTTTTATCAAAATAGGGAATAAACACATTCAATGATAAATAAATGTATAATGACTACTTAGGCATGTCATTAATCATTCAGGAGGACGTTATTTAAGTGGAGTCGCTGCTTCTTCACACCCAGAGGAGCCAGATGAGGCAGATCGATTCCATGACAAATGCTCACAAGACACTTGCTCACAAACCTAAAGGAATTAGAGAAAAACAATTATTTTTTAAAGATGGCTACTTTAATGAAAACATGTTGGTTTGACATATGTTCACAGATTATAGTCAATAATTATGAAAATATAATGCTTTCAAAACCCAATACAGCAGCAATATATGTATATGAAATGGATCTCCTCTGTAGTTTTACCACACCTAGGTCAGATGTTACGACCCGGCTCAGCAAGGAGATCTGGGGACAATGTAAAAATGGAATATTGTATTTATTGCTTACAAAGAGGGTAGATAGCACACACTGGAGTTGGGGTTTGGGAGGTGCCCAAAACAAAGAAGCAATAATAAAATAATTATCTAAACAAAACAAAACCAGGATGGCCAGCCCTCCAAGTACATGACTAAGTGCAAAAACAAAAAAACAGCAGCACCAATAACTTAAAGGGACTATACCCGATTTCACGTCCGGCTAGTTTTGGCGCGACGCTGTTTCTCTGCCAGGTTAATTTTCGGAACACCAGACTCCGATCAGCCAGTAATAGCGTTCCCATAGTGATCTGGTGTTAAGTTATGAAAGTTAAACCCCTTAGCCGAGAAAAAGCGTCACACAAAAAAAATAAATAGCCGCTATCGCTAACTAAGCTAGCCGGCCGTGAAATTGGGCACAGTCCCTTTAAAGTATACATGAAGTTACAGCAAAAAACAAAATACAAGCTATATACAAATAATATTCACTATATACAATTAAATACAAACACCACCACCAAAATACTCTAATCTAAAATCTCAAACTACAGATTATTTAACTACAGAACTAAAAACCAAGTAGTTTTAACACTACCGGAAAACAGAACTAATCTAACAAAAAACCCAAAACTAAACTAAGAAGTTCTATCAAATCTAATCTATCAAAGTGTACCAACCACCAAAGCCACGAAATCACAAGTCTTGCAAGTTCAGGGCAGACTGTCTACATCCAAACAGTTGCCGATGAATGAACGAAAGTCTCAGTCTTTTGTATGGGTCTCCGGTCGTCCATGGCTGATTGGAGGGGGAGTCAGGCAATCACAGGGATTGAAGGCAAAGGTGTGTCAGCCGGACCAATCCTCGTCTGATGTTGGTGCAGTTGACTTTACATGTGAAATGGATGTCAGTTATATACTGAAAGAGGCTCTATGCAAGTCTCTATGCAGCATTATCATCATCATAAAGCAGCTTTGAAGTAATTATTTTGCTTGATTGACCTGTTCTGATGAAAAAGCGTACATTTCCTTCTCTATCGGGTCTTCCCCTACCAGAAACGGCGCTTGCAGTTTAGCCCATTGACACTCGCGCTTGTTTTGGTTTGAAAGTCTCGCGATACACGAGACTAGCGCTATAAGGCCGGTCGTAAATCCGTTTGGACAAATATGCATGTTTACTCTGCGATTCGGTTTTTGCTTTTATACCGCTTTGATAATTACTTTTACTACATGCCTTTGAAGCCATGCTAACTAGCCGTCGCCTGTTCAAGACAAGTTGCCTGTTTACAAAATTCTTCTTCGTCTGTCGCCTATTTTCTCGCTCTGGAGCTCCCCCTACAGCTTTGGGGTGCGCACTGCATGGTAAACATACCCAGACTTGCATTGATCCGCTTTAAAGCTGCAGTTTACAACTATTATAAAAGTAACTTTTTGTCATATTTTATAAAACTGAAATTAGCAAGTTGTTGTTGACCCATCAGCTGTTTGTTTGTTTATTTTCCATTACCCATCAGCTGTTGCTGAACTCACCTAGTGACAAACTTTGGTACTACGCTCACCTAAATACAGACTAAATGAATGATTTTGACATTTCCAATACTCATTATTTATGTAGCAAACATCCACACCGTCACTAGTCATTTTGCCTCATTGTGAATGACAGGAGCTACGTGATCTTGAAAGGATTAATAGAACCGATACAGAGTTGGCCATGTTGTGTTGTGTTGTGTATACTGTTCATTTCATGTCGCGGTCATGGCAGCCGCGCATGCGCCGTGGCGAGGAGGTGGGGTTGGAGTTGGAGGCAGGACTTGAGCGCAGCAGGAAGGGAGGGGGAGTGACGTGAGAGTTGTGTCTGTATAAAATTTCCGGCTAAGTTCGCTCTCATCTCAAAGTTGTAGACTGCAGCTTTAAGCAAGCAGACGTAACAGCTTGTGAGACTGAATACTGTTTTGCGGAGGGCTAATCTTGATCCACTTTCCCACAATGCTGCCTGGTTGTCCTAACGTGCTCTCCCAAAAAGAGGCTTATTCATCTCCCCACATTTAGGTTCAAAATCAAGACCCTTATCACCTTAACCTAAACAATGTACCCCCCCACCCCCACGACATTTACATCAGGCCCATCGTGAGGTACCTTCCAAGCTAAGCCTTGAATAAAGACATCCCCTTTTAAGTAGTTTAAACTACTAGTACTCGTATTTTAAAACTGATTTAAGACGGACATATCGTAAGTCATCTTCTACACATGATAAACAGCCTCAAAGCACAACTCCACTAATTCCTGAATTTAAAGAAACTCCATTTTTTTCCCCCTGTCTTTCATTACTGGACGAACTGATTAATCCAGGTGTGACATCAGTAACCATGACGGCAATGGCCAGACACACCTGGATTAATCAGTTCATCCAGTACTTAAAGACAGGAAACAAAGGAGCTGCCTCATGTTCAGGAAGTAGTGGAGTTTTGCATAAAACCTACTCCCCCTGAAATGTCTTCTTAGTTTTAACTGAGTATGGAAAGATCCAGTCAAATAAAGCAAAGTGGTGAGCCTGGTGAGAAGTTTACAGGTTTGAAGTCATGGACAGATTACCAGATATACAATATATCTTCTGTACGTAGGAATTGTAAAGAAAAAAACGTGTAAATGCGGAGTAAGTAAAGATTGGTAAATTTGTAATAATTTGATTTAACTTTAAGCCCTAGGCAAAAATTCCTCAAAATTACATGTTTCACTTTAAATGAGTATATCTCTGCAACCACAAGGTTAATTTAAATAGGCTTGGTATCAATATAAAGGTAACACTTGTGAGATTTATGGAGAAGTGTGGTAATCTGAATATGTGTTGCTGGTGAAGAGTAAATTAAGATGAAAAAGCAAAATTTCAAACCTCGCCCCCCCCAAAAATCACTTTCAGGATAAGCAACTCTCTGAAATCATGCTAACTAAGCTATTAAAAGCTCTCAAACCAAAGTACAATATGTTGACATTGTTTCTGCAAAGGCATCATCTGCTAAAGTG
>JAVQJG010044630.1:0-10085 GCA_036024015.1 Craterocephalus amniculus
TTTGATTTCTGTAATATAAAGTATTATTTCTTTTTATATTTCTTATGTTTTTCCCTCATTTTTTGCTGTATTTTGGTTTTTTTTTATTGTACATAAATTTAGGTTAAATTGTTTTAACAAACATATATGTTGTTTAATTTCTGGTATTTATTGGTAAAACAATGTGGTACACGTGCTGGCTGCATCTCTTCTTCCTTGTGCAGAGAACAGATGTTTTCTGTGAGGAGATTTTAGCAAAATCAGCTGAAAAGCTCCCAGAACCACCTCATGGGGCTCAGGACACCAGAAGGTTGGACTTCTTTCTCACAAGGGTCCCAGTTAGCGCCAGCTCAACTCTCAATAAGAGGTAAGAATGAAATCAATATGATTACAATCCTTTACTTTGTGTCAATTCAAGATTTTTCTCAGTAAATAATTTAAATAGTGTTTTTCCCAGCCACATGAATAATCAAAATCATTTCCCTCCATCTCCCCCTTTTAAAAAACCCAAAAACACTGTTTTAAACCAGCAGCAGAGAAGAGGAAGCGTTTATCGGCATATTTGACGGTATATTTTAGATCCATTTTTGTTCTTTCACTGACATGAATGTCCATGATTTCTCTGTATGCTTCACTTTTTTGGGATAAAAATGTTTAAATTGTTCTCTTTCTAACTTAATGAGATTACAGAGCTGTAGCATGTTTCAACTTCTTGTTATTATATATTTAAAAATGAAATAAGTCATTCTTGCCATATTTATGCATTTGCTTATTTATCTAATAAAGTCTGCTTAGGTTTAACTTTTAAATGTGCAAATGGGGGGGGCGGGGGGGTAAATTTACACATTCAAAATATATTGGTAGTTATGACCCACCCATTTATTGTACAGTTTTTTAAAATGTATTTTTGACTGTATTTGTCACGGTTTACAAAATAAATATGAACGTTTGCTACTACTCAGCTTCAAGTTTGTTTACTGATTCAGTCCAGCGATAAATGGAGAGAAATTCTCCTGCCCCGGCCTCGTCCTGACTTTGTTTTGAAGTCAGCAGGACCAATAGATGCATTGTAAGAATGATTCCCGCTGTGATTGGGCGAAATCGTGACCACGTGATTTGCACGGAACCAACGCGAGATGTTCCCTACGTCACTTTTAGCGCGCAGTTTGTTGGCGGAAAAGGTTCCGACAAGAGTTTTGGCAAGGTGTTTTACTCGGCCGTAGACTGAAAGTAGTTTACATAATTTACGTTTTGTTCCACTTTTGATCAGTATGGCAAGTTTATGAGACCTTGGTTTGGGAGACAATTGTACTTTGGAACCAACTAAAGCGGTAAGTAACTTTTTGTTTTGCTTAACGTGCTTCAGTTAGCTAGGCTGGAGCCAACTAACTTTAGCATGTCAAGTTAGCTTTGGAGCGAGTCAACACAGCGCTTATGTTTACATTTGTATTACTGTACAGTTCAGAAACACTTGTCCGTTTAACAAGCAATACTTTAAGCCTTTCATTATGTACTCAAAGTTTTATTATTTTCTATTGAGAAAACTTGACTAATACAATTTTAGTTTCAAAGACCATCTTCCCCGTTCCTGTTTTGACTCGTCTTATTTTTCCTTTCCTCTTTTTAGAATATATGTTTGTTATATTGTTTGTTTTCAGATGGAGCTGTCTCCTATCTCCACTGAGGACATCAGCACAGATGGGTGCATTATCAAGTCTGACAAGAGTCAGAGGAAAAACAAAGTCTCAAGTGAGTTGGGTCCTATATGGCAGCTCTAAGAGAAACAAATTTTAATTGTATTTATCATTACAGTCTAATTCATGACCGAATGATCCCACGGTGATTGATAAATGCATTTTGTTTTTGTCTTCATTTTTAAATTGATAAGTCACTGTTTAGTGGTATTATGGTGCACAGGTATGCCTTTAGAGTTTGGTTTCGCTGTAGACTGTAGCACAGCATGACTTTTAACTGTAACTATAGGGAAAATGTGTTACTTTATTCATTTATTTATAGGGGATGTGGAGTTGGATATTGAGCTCCTCTACAAAGCTGTTCCTCCACTGGCCAAGGTTTTCCGCATCCTAGACAAAATTGGAGAAGGTACATGATCAGTTTAACTTTCTTTATAGTTTTTGCTGAGTTAGTATTATTTTGATGAAGACACATCTTTATTATGAGTGAATATGGTTATTATGTTGCCTCATTGATTTTACTGGGAGAAAAGAGGCAAGGCCTTTATGGAACATGTCTTTCTGCATTAGGTACATTCAGTTCGGTGTATCTTGGTGAGGCACAGATGCGGGATGGGAGAAAAGAAATGTTTGCTTTGAAACACATCATCCCAACCAGCCATCCTACACGCATAGCTGCTGAGCTTCAGTGTCTGACTGTGGCAGGGTGAGTCCAACACTTTGCTTTATCTCTGAACTTTAGCAAACCTGTTTTAAACTGAAATGAGTAGTTTTTCATCAACTTTTTACTTTTACTGACAATATAATTGCCCAGTACAACCACAGTTGCACAAAGGTTGGGCTGTAAAGTGGAATATACATAAATCACTTCAATGACCTCATCAACTCATGTTATCCCAGTTGAACATTCAAAAAAGAAATAAAAAACAAAACAAAACAGTGTCTAGCAGTTTACAACAGTACGTGTCCAACTGTTCGAATTTTTGTTTATGTTGTTCTCACTCTGTTTGCCGCTTTGGAGAAAAGCGTATAGAAGATGCTCCTCGAATAGAACATAAACAATGTTATCAGATATTGAATGTGAGACTTTTTACTATTTCATGGAAAATCTAAACTTATTTTGTCTTTGATGGCAACAACCTGGTCTGTTCTTCATGTGAAGCCATGCTTATGTGATGGATGCAGGATGTAGTAAATCTGCAACTCTTTCCCTTAAAGAGACAATGTGTGGATGGAGCAGATGTTGCTCTGACACCTCCATGTACTTTTCAACATTGATGGAGCTTCACAGATGTGGAAGCTGCCCACGCCATAGACACTGATGCAGCCCATCCCATCAGAGATGCTGGATGCTCCCTCTCCTCTTTAGTCTGCAGGACCTGCCGTCCATGCTTTCCAGAAAGAAGTTCACATTTTCATCTCAGAGAATTTTAAATGAGCTTTGGTCCAGAGAAGACGGCATTGTTTCTGTTCACATCTGGCTTCTTCTCTGCATGATAGAGCTTTAACCTGCATTTTCAGGGTGAACTGTGTGCCGATGTTCCTCCTAATTCTCTGAATCTTTTGATGATGAGTTTGTCTCAGACGGTCTCCTTCCATCTTTCCGTCTGAGAGACTCTGCCCCTCTTACATGCTTCTTTGTACCCACTCATGTTACTGACTGTTGCTATGTAATACAATTAGTTATTAAATGCCCCTCCAGTTATTAATTTTACAGCTTTTTGTTGCAGATGTTACAGATGTGTTGCTGCCATCAGATTCACAATCAGCTCATATTTTCCATGAAATGAAAAAATCTCTCAGTTTAAGCATCTGATTTGTTGTTTACTGTATGTTCCACTGGAAATAAAATATGAGTGGATGAGATTTACAAACCGCCATATTCTGTCCATCCACTCGTCTTTTTCTATTTTTCCAGGGTGGGGTCTTGGTGTGCAGCAGCCTGAGCAGGGAAGCCTGGATTCCCTTCTCCCCGGATACATCAGCCAGCTCATCCGAGGAGATCCTGAGGTGCTCTCAGGCCACCTGAAAGATGTGTTGTAACACCAAGCAAGTTCGTGGGTCTACTTCGAGGTCTCCTCCTGGTGGGTCGTGCCCAAAATACCTCCCCAGGGGGCATCCTGACCAGATACCCAAGCCTCCTCTTCTGGGTCCTCTCCATGCGGAGGAGCAGCGGCTCTACTCCGAGCTCCTCCTAAATGACCGGATGTATTCAGTTTTTAATCTTATTTACACAATCACAACTTATTTTGTATTTGGGTTTGTCCTAAACTTTGATAGTCTTCTCAGTCTGTGGTCCATCCTGGCCCCCATTCCTGGGAACCAGGACAGAATAATAAGATAAAACCCATCGCACGGCTGGACAAATCAGGCCGACACCTGATCCCACTTGTTGTCTGACAGCGTTGAGGTCAAGGTTTATGTGTGTGTGGGCCTATGCGAGCCCACTCATCTCATTAACAGTGTGTGTGGTGCTTATTATGAAATGATGAGAACTTCATAGGAGGTCAGCCGAGGATCAATATTAAATCCTATCTCATTTATAATCCCGCAGAGCAGAGCGGCTCCGCAGGGCTTAGCTGCTTAAAGAAAACAGCATTTGACAATTTGCTTTAATGCATGTACGAATAAATGTAATGACACACAAATGCTTTGAGATGATTTTTTTTTTTATTGTCTGTTTGCAAGCACTTTAGTGCTGTTTGGTGTCAACAGATGCACTATAAATACTCTGATGAATGCTGCAGAATTTTGACCAGAAAGCACTCACACTCACAAACATGATCAAGGAGAATATTGACGTTGAAGTGAAAAGATAGTAGAATTAATTCATCAAATGTTTGTCGCGTCTCCTGGCAGATTAATGTTGTGTCCTCAGCTATTTTAAGGAGATTCGGCTGCTCTTATCTGCCATCTCTACCCTCTTACACGCAGCATCCTCAGATCAAGGATTAAGCTTCTGATTACACTTATCACTTGGAAGATTAACCCTTTCACACACCCTTATCTCCCCAAGTTATGAATCTGATCACTGATGAGTGTCAGGTTCGATGAAGGGGCGTGCCACGACAAATTCCAGAAGGCAGCTGCAGAGAAACACTTTCTTAAATCTTGGAATTTAACCTTTGATTTTGTTCGTTCCTGAGCCAATTAAGCTGTGAGATTTGTTTGAAGTGGTCGACTGAGGGGAGATCTCGTCAGTTTCAGGGCTTGAACAGTGAAGGGAGGCCCCAGGGGTCCAGGTTCCCAGAGCCTGCATGTGTAATCCAGTCTAACATGCATGCAAATCTCATCTTTGCCCAAACACAATGGGCAGTCTGTGTGGAGGAGGGAGGAGGGGGTTTTATATGATGAAATAAGGTTCACAGACTAAATAAGTGTCTTTGATTGGGGTTGGTATTTAAACATCTGCATAATTAATCCAATATCTAAAGCTCTCAGAGGAAAAAGAGCATCGCCTGTGGAAAAAATAGAACATTGTAGCTTTCTGGCACTGCTCTGAGTGCTCCTCTTCTTCTTTGTGTGTGTAAAAACAAAAGTTGGCAACCTACGATCTCAGGGGAAATTAAAAATCTTTGTCTTCTCCAGCCAATTAAATGAAATACACTTTCTTTTTATTTTCTGGCTGTGGCAGGAGCTGGACTCTGTATCTATATTTGACCATTTTGTGCTAATCACTTCTCTTCTTTCAGTTGCTTCAGCCTCTGCACGATGCTGAGAAATCTGAATTATGGTGGAGGGGGTCAGAGGGGGGGGGTTCAGGGATTCTTCTTCTTTATTTTTTCCCAGAGGCAAAGACACAGAAAACTTTCTTTGCATCTGTCTCAATCATATAGATTTATAGGATTAGTCCCAGTGCTGCTTTCGGCTCGACTCTTTCATGTGAAACATTGGATTAGACAGTCATGGAGCCTTTTTGTGTTGTCGCCACTTGTCCAATACCTCCTTTCTTTGCCATCTCATTGTTCAGTGCGAGCCTGCTTCTGTATGCACACCATGCCTTCAACTTTATTACATTTCGATAACTTCATACATGTGTGTGGCTCTTTATTCTCCCATACTAGTGCCTCTCCTCTATGAGGCAGACCATAGCCCAGCAGGGTGCCTTCATTCCAATTTGCTACCGTTTGTCACCATTTGTTCGCCCTGACAAACAAAATGTTGGCGCCCGGTCGCCTCCTGCTTGGCCACTGCACACATGGGATCATCTGCTCCTCTCCCTCCGCGGCTTTATTTTCCCCTTTTTAAATCAATAAAGTTGCCGTGCATGCGAGCCTGGAGCACACATGTGCTTAAAATAGTTTCCCGTCTAATTACCTCGTTGCATCTGACATTAATAATGTAGTGTTGCTGCTGCATTATTGAGGGTGTGTTTGTCTTGGTGTGTGAGATGTTAATTAAAAGATACACTGGAGCTTTGGGCTGTATGGCAGTTTCTTTATAACCTGAGTCAACAGGCTTTCATCCCATCTCTCTGTCTATTGTTGATATAGTCAGACTCTTCAGGCCTCTGATGAATGTCTACTTAAACATCTCTGTTACAGGCTTTTTTTTTTTCAAGACAACTGCATAATGCACTTTAAAGCTCATTTTGTGATAAAGTCAGACCAGGCCACCCGACCACTGATGACTGCAGTCAAGATGTTTCAGGCAGATACAGATACAGCAGAGCGAGCACAGTGACCCTCCTCCCCAATCTGATGGTCTAACTCTTAAAACTCCAGGCCAACATTTGATCCCTCTGCATGTAGATGCCGAACCCTTTTAATCACAGTCACTATGGTGACATGGTGTTTTCAGGACAGCCTCAGGTGTCAGACTATGAAGCTAAAATGATGTAAAATGAATGTGTCAATAGATGCAGCACCATAAAGGCCAGCAGTACTTTGACCCACAGATCAATGATCAAACCCTCTCTCATCTGCTGATCACTGGCTTTCAGGAGAAAAACAAACAGAAGCTATTTACATATTTACACTTTTTTGCCATTTACTCTTATTTCTGCAACTATTTATCTCCTATCATCACAAAACAAACTCCAACTGAGCTTTTTGGCTTCATTCCAGCCATAAAAGACCATTATCTTTTTTTCTGCTTTTCCGAGACACACGGAGGTTGCTGCTTGCTTGTTGATCTTCAGCTGCTCCTGATTGGACATTACCCTCAGTTTAAACTCTCTGACTGGTGGAAATTTTGATAGGAAGTGACTTTATCATAATTTGCAAAGTCTATTAGCAAGATAGCGGGGATTTTAATGTTTTTATGAAAAAAACTCTGATAAATAATGGTGTTATCATATATTACTGATTTTGGATTTATAAGGTTTCTGAATAAACTTTACATGTTGTGGCTGGATTGTAAACCTGGACCGGATGCTAAATGCCTGCAAGACCTCCATAGATCACTTAAAGGGTAAGCTCTCCATCACATGTTACCCCACAGAGTTACATGCTACTGTTCCTTAGAGAAACACAAGTAGAGAGCTGTGGGCTGTTGGTGATCTCCAGGAGTTTTAAGGGTTAAAACATATTTGATTTCCTGCATCTTAGCTGGAGTGGCAGGGACACCAAAACATGCCAAACTGCTCCATGAAAACAGAGGAAAGTTGGGCAGCTAAGGAGCTTTCCTCGGCTTCCTGGGAGAATAAATCCCCCTCTTTGGATAGCATGAAAATGAACAAGCAATAAACTTTAGCAATAAACACAGTGTTAACAGCAGGGGGTGAGTCCAGTCAGGGATTTGGTCCCTCTGCTGTCCCTTTTCCTTTCTGTCCTCGCTTCTTCCCTCTGATGTTCTGCATGTCGTCAGGTTTTAGCAGCAAGTAGTGAGATGAGCCGACAGATGACCGTGCCATTAGAGCTGAGGCGGCTGGCTGCTTCTTTGGTCAATGAGGCCACAGTCACGAATAAGTTGGCAAAGATTTAGACATGAGGCTCCTTGGCACAGAAGCCCAGACTGCTTCCTTTCCGCCCCACTGAGGGACGAAGAACAGATGTCGGGTTTAAAAACACGGTTTCTCTTGAGCTGTAAATTTTGTCTTGTTTGAAGCGAACCCCGAGGCATATCTCATTTTCAGCTCCCGTACCAAATCATACGCATACCTTTATTCACTTCGTGAAGATTCTCATTACGTGAAATGAAGAGTGTCAGATATGGAGGAAGCTATTAAGAGAGAGCAGCGGGCTCAGTGGTCTGCCATAATTGGAGACGCTGTCGCTGAGATGAGCTTTATATTAACAAGCACACAGTAAAAACTGACCTTGGTGTTTGTGTTAGTCACCCTTTAAGGTATTTATAATCTTTGGTTGTGATTCATGGAAAAAATTCCTGTGTGACAAAAAATATGTTTTAGACAGATCAGGAAATAGGATTTAATGAAATGATATTAATCCAGTAAAATTGTATAAGGTGACAGGAATTCAGATTCTGCAAAGACATGTCTCTGTTGACAGTTTGGACGTTGTGAAAATTTAAATAAAAACAGAATACAATGATTTGAAAATCTCTTGAACTCATATTTATTCCCAGTAGAACATAAACAACATATCAAATGTTGAAAGATTTCATCATTTCAGGGAGAATATGAGCCGATTGTGAATCTGATGGCAGCAACACATCTGTATAAAGCTGTAACAGCAGTCAGAACATCTCAGGTGGAGAGACGGAAAAGGGGTTCAACAATTTGAGTCAAACTGGTTCAAAACATTGTGGAACTATTTCAAGAACATGTTCAAGAAAATCGATGGTACTTAGACGGGTCAATATAGACCACAATGCATTGTGAGCAGGAGCTAACGGGCGTCTCGCTAACTTAACAAGTGTCATTCTCCCTGCCGCCCTCTTATCTCCCATCATTTTCTTGCTTTTATAATTATTAGTTCAACTCGTGGCAGTAATTTAAAACTGGCTCCATTTCTCTGATGGAAGATACTGCATCAGCTGATGAGTGTCACCAACATCAGAGCAGGTTGAAATGAACTGTCAACCATCATTTTATGTGAAAAGATTGGAACAAAGAAAGAATAAAACACAATTTAAGCAGATTATATATTTTTTCATCAGAGTTTGGAGTTCTGATTTGGAAAGATATATTTACAGCGTGTGGGGCTGCCATGGTGACAGGGGAGAAAGTAGTAAGCTTCATGTCTGAATGGCCAACAGAAAGAGTGTCCAACATAGTGCCGCCCTGTGTAGTGAATGAGGGGTTAGGGGTTAGGGTGCAAATTCGGACACATACCATTGTCACTGAGTTATTTTTATTATTATTCCAACCTACTACAAAAAATATATAAAGAACTCAGTTTATTTAAGAAATTTCTGGACTCTGTTTTCCAACATAACCATAATTTAAACTCTTGTAATAAAAGATAAAATAACCTCTTTATCACCAACTGCTTTACAAGGGAGACAATTAGCTTGTAATTAGGAAGTGCTTTAAGCTAAATGCTGAACTCAGCATGCTTACATGCTAACAACAACGGGGAGATCATTAGCTATGCAGGTCATATCACAACATGGCACAAACAACAAAACAGAACAAAAATATTTCATAGACCAAACGTAAACACTGATATTCAATAAAACCATTAGTAAAACTTTCAGTTTACAGATTAGATAAAATAATAATTCAGCATCATCATTCTGAAGTTTTATCTCAGCCTAGTGTGAGAGTTGTTCCTGTCATCATCACATTTCATTTATATTCTGTTTTGTGCCAGCTCCCCTTTACATCTGTTTGCTTCTCTCCAACTCTATTTGTTCAAATATACTGTCATTAATACAGATGAATTTCCAATAAAGCTGCTCTCATTCTCATTCATCTGTATGCAGTGGTCTCAGCTATGTTTACATGTGTAATGATCTACCAAAGTAGAATTTAAAGGCACCCAAACATTTTCTCACAGTTCAAAGCTTCCTGGGTAAAAAATTTCATCTGGCCATAACAATATTTACGCTGATACATTCTGCATACCTAATTTAAAGCCATTTCATTGTGATCCAATTTAAAAAAACATTAGTCTAGTTTGTTATACCGCCTCCCATTGAATCTTCTCTTCATTTCAGTCCCCCATCCTCAGCATGTACAGGGCGTCAGTGGAGAGGAAAAAGTTCCCCTTTCAACCCCAAGAAAAAACCTCCAGCTGAACCGGGCTCAGGGATCTTGACCACTTGGGGGTGGAAAACACAGCCAGAAGAATCAACAAATACCTAAACCCATAGTCCGGAAGTCCTATAGTCTAGGATTCAGATAAATAACTAAGCTTTCACACTGCCACCATAAGCTGATCGCACATGGCAAGGCAAGGCAAGGCAAGGCAAGGCAAGGCAAGGCAAGGCAAGGCAAGGCAAGGCAAGGCAAGGCAAGGCAAGGCAAGGCAAGGCAAGGCAAGGCAAGGCAAGGCAAGGCAAGGC
>JAVQJG010044636.1:0-10210 GCA_036024015.1 Craterocephalus amniculus
TTTGGTGTCGTCAGCGTCCCTGAAACAGCCGCTTAATGCTTTATTTGTGGTTGTTAAAAAAATCCTGAATAAACAAGTTGCATGCAGTTATTGTCAGCAGTTACATATTCTTGTTTTCTTGTTTATTTTTTTATAGTAGCCATCCTTGTGTTTGGTAGATTATGTTAATTCCCAGCTGCCTTTGAATGCAGCAAAGTTTTATCTGTGAAGCTGCGCCTTACCGATGGTTTAATTTTCCTTTCTCGGTTATGTCTGATTTTAATAGACTTTTCTTGCCTTATCCATTTTTTAGGCTCATTTTCACAAATGTGATTTTTCTATTTGAGTCTATAAGCGCTTTGTTTTATTTTACATTGGTCAGTTTCTAATTAAAACTAAAGAAACATGCTAGCAATGACACAGCTATAAATAACATGTCGCTCCCCTTACTTCTTTATTTGTTCATTTTAAGGCAGTTTTATTTATTGCTAGTTTGAATTCTGTAATTTTGTACTCCTGCAGTACCACAATTTGGGGATAAAGCAGTGAACGGTTAACCTGTGTGTTTCTGAATCCCATGTCTATTATCTCAACTAAAAGCTGGAGATCTCTTTTTTAGCTGTATGTAGCAGGTTTTGGACCAGCAGTAACTACAGTTTTTACTGCGCTACATGCACTAATATGTATGCGCATGCATGTGACTTGCGAAGTCATTGTGCACACCTGAAAATAGGGCTCCCCCGAAAGCAGAGGTGTGATTCGCACCCTGACTACAACTTTCCTCTGTAGGATTTCTAGCTATAAGCTTGTTCCGTCCTCCACGAGAAGCAAGAAATTTGTTCTTGTTCTCGAGGCTGCAAGGAGGATAAAAAAGTTATTTTTGGGCAGGGCGTTTCATACTCCATGAGAAGCAGCGTGCGAGATGAGGTGGGATTACTGCGGGGGCCTCGTCTGTGTCCACTTCTCAGAACCCAATGAGAAAAAACCAGCTCGACGTAATTTTGTTTTTGGGCCTCGAGAACAAGAACAAAGTTCTGGCTTCTCGTGGAGAATGTGGGGTCTTTATTTAAGTGGCTGAAAAGAGTGCTGGCTGAGAGAAGCTGGGTCTGGTTCCTGTGCTTCTGGACCTCCTGTCTGGTTTTGGGTATAAAATCTTTTCCAGCAACTTGATGTAGTAAAACCCAACCAGCAGGACCAGCCGGAGCTACGGGACCAAACGGACCGGCAGGACCAGCCGGAGCTACGGGACCAAACGGACCGGCAGGACCAGCCGGAGCTACGGAACCAAACGGACCTGCAGGACCAGCCGGAGCTACGGAACCAAACGGACCAGCAGGACCAGCCGGAGCTACGGAACCAAACGGACCAGCCGGAGCTACGGGACCAAACGGACCGGCAGGACCAGCAGTAACACATCAGTCTGGTCTGGCTGGGCGACTCTCTCAGTGTTTCTCAGCTCAGACGGTAGAAGTGTTGCTCTGAGAGCTTGTGTGCAGCGTCTTGTGAAACACTGTCCCAGCATCAGAGTTTCCACTGCGGTTCTTCTAGTCGCTGCGCAGCAACACTCACTGTGTGTGTGTGTGTGTGTGTGTGTGTGTGTGGTTGCGTAGTGGAAACTTGTCAGCTCCAGTTCCTTCTGCGGGTGTTGCAGCTTTGCAGTGACCGGTCGCTGCAGGACCACTTCAGCTGTTATCTTGACAGGACAAACTTCCTGTTTCTAAACAGGAAGTTCAGCATGTGGTCTGTGGCGGGCCGAGCCTCAGCAGCCGCGCAGACATCAGGATTCAGAGCCGGTTCAGGTCCATCTTGGTGCTCATGTGGCAGGATTTAGTCTGTTTGTGAACTGAAGGGGCTTAATGTTTGACAGTAATTTAGTTGATGATGTAAGGCATGCAAAGAGTGACAAAGAAGGATTTATTAGTGAAAAGGTAAAAGGTTAGCAGGATGAATAAAGCCGTGTGGAAGGAGGGGTGGGGGAAGGTCTGTTAGATGCAGCACAATGCAGACTTCAAGCATTCACAACTGATGGACAAATGTTTAAAAAAAAATCTATTTTCAGTGTTAATTAATAATTTGCAAAAGGTAGAACCGGACCATCTGTTGTAGGGTTTTCACGATCATTCATACCAACGCTAAGGTCGATACTGAGTACTAGTTTCCGTAAAACAGAGGGAGAAAAAACATTTTAAAAGCCCCAGTGTGTCATAATTACTATAATTCTGGTGGAGCACTAACAGAATGCAGACAACCATGTGAATCTCTCTGGCTCCTCGCCATTGAAACACGTTATTACCACCAATGATGCCACGGAGAGTCAGAAATGTGAAAATGTCAACACCTTGCAGAGGTTGGAGTGCCCCGTCACGTGATGAGCTACAGAACGATATATTTCTGTTTCCTGATTGATGATAAGGATGATGATAGATGATATTGAAGGAAAGATGATATTGATGATATTGATCATTACATATATATATATATATACATTTACATATACATATATATATATACACATGGTCCCAGTGCAAGCCCAGCAACAGAAATAGAAAAAGAATAGCATAGAAAAGTATAAAAAATAGAATAGTATAATGAAGATCATTAAATAACTAACTTAAGCTAAGTTAAGTAAGTAAAGCTAAATAAGATTAAAAAAAATAAACTGACTAAGACGGATATTTACAAAGTAAGGCTGGAAAATTGGCAAACTGCAATATATGGCAAAAATGTGCAATATGGCAGAATGTGCTATGTATATCTATATACATCCCTCCGATGTGCAGGGGAGGGGGGAAGTGTCGGCCTCTTCTGAAGTCCACGACCATCTCCTTGGTTTTCATGTTGATGCAGAGGTTGTTCTGTTTGCACCGACCCTCCAGGCACTCCACCTCCTGCCTGTAGTCAGACTCGTCATTGTTGGCGATCCGTCCCACCGCAGCCGTGTCATCTGCAAACTTCACGATCAGACAGCTTGATTGTATCGCTGAGCAGTCGTGTGTGAGCAGGGTGAACAGGAGGGGCTCAGCACACCGCCCTGGGGGGAGCCGAGACTGAGGGTGATGAGGAGGAGGAGACGCCGTGGGTCCTCACAGACTGCGGCCTGTCAGTTAGGAAGTCCAAGAGTGAAGCTCAGTCCAAGTGTTGTGAGTTTCTGGACCAGCGTCTGTCGTATAATGGTGTTAGGGCTGGGATATACTTGCTGTGTACGCGAGCGTGCCCGCAATTGCTCTTTCTGGTCTGTGTACATACTTGCTGTAAACTACGTAAGGCCTCTACACACCAAACGCGGCAAGCGGCGGCGTTGGGCGGCAAACCCATTCATTGTGTATGTGTCACCGCCGTGCAAGGGCGTTTGCGCGGAACGCGAGGTTAAGCGGCGCGCAAGGGGGTCGCCTGCCGCCTCTCCGCGCGGCAAGGCGGCAGGCACCAGGCGCCGCTGCGCTTGAATTAAAAAATCTTTTAATTCGGCCGCAGCGCGCTGTGACGACATCCTAGCGCGTCCAATGGGAAAGGCCGGTTCAGGAAAAAAAATGTGGTCACAGGGATTCCAACTGAACAGCGCCACACATTGCAGCCATGGAGGAAAAACTGTTCATTATTTCACAGCGTCGTGAACTCTGGGACACACAATGCTGGTGTACAGAGATCTCACCAGTCATGGCGAGAGATCAGCAACTAGTCTTCCCGCACTGCTGCTCTGCTCGTCTCCTCCCCCTCCTCCTCCTCCTCAGGAGATGACAGCTAAACACTTTTGCTGCGTTGTTGAAAGCGTCACTACTTTCTCGGACGGACCCAAGTTCATAAAATACTACTCTTCCTGCTCCGTCGCTTAGCAACCTGCGCCAACGCGCCGCGCCGCCACCAAGCTCTCTGCGCCCGCTCACCGCGGGACCGCACGGTCACTGCCGCGCAAACCGCGTTTGGTGTGTAGGGGCCTTGAGTCAGTGTGATTATTCTTCAGTATGCTAAGTTCATCATTGGTCATTAATATTAATATTCAGTATAATATTTACAGTAGTTTACAAGATACATAGCTAATAATGCTGAATTTCCCTATGGAATTAATAAAGTATTTTTCATTTAATTTCATTTTAACATTTAATTTTTATCTTTTATTTAAAATTATGAAGTGAAAACTGGTCATTGTAGAAATAAACCTTTAAAATGTCAGTGAAGTCCAACAGCTCAAAACGAATACAAGTCCAATTTAACAAAGAGTTCATCTCAGACACACCTGAATATATTTTCTCTGCGTCTCATCATTGAGGACGTGGGCCACGTGTTTGGAGAAGATCTTTTCTCGTCCAGTACGGGCGTGGATACCCACCATAGTCACACCAATCGGCCAGGGAGCATTACCGATGGCCATCTGTAAATAGGCGTCATTTGCCTGAAATGAAAATCATGTTACTGAAACATGTAATGATAAATGTGTAATCATGAAAGCGCCAACATAATTTTAACATACCTTGACATATTCCCTTTCCAACATAAACTTGATTATGTCTGTAATTGAATCTTTGATGTCAGCAGGTAAACTCTGAAAGAGACATGATGAAACGGAGAAATTGAATCCACTGCTCATGAAACTATATTAGAGATTGTTTCACATTATTGATCATGTTTACCTTCTTTCTGAGCTTTCTGAACAGAGGTTTGAGGTAAGACTCAGTCTGTGAGTGTGTTGCACTGGCCACCTTGCCCTGAACGCTGCGCTTCACGTGGTCTTCTCGGCTGTTCAGATCTTTGGCCCAAACGCCAAGAAGAAACTAACAAACACCAACAGGAAACATGGCTGCAATCATTTGTTTCTCACCCATACAGAGCACATTAAGATTCCTTTATTCTTATGATATTAAGGTTGCTTTAAAACTCACTACTCATAACTCACTAAAAATCCAATTATGAGATTTATTCGATGATAAAACAAAACACAAATAGAAAATTTTGTTGTAAACATTCTTAGCCAAAAGCTCCCTCTAGATAGAAAGTAGAGCATGATTTTCTAACCTTACCCTTAAAAATTTGTCAATAACATCCATGTCTCCATAGTCATCACCAGTTCCCAGGGTTTTTCCAAGAGCCTAGGGAGAACATGTATCCAAAATACAAAACATCAACCATGACCATGACAGGCAAACTGATGTGTAATGGTAAATGATTCATTTTATTATGATAAAACAAGTTGCCATTGCACACCTGGCCAAAAATAGATATGTATTTTATAAGTACAATTAATTACTATTTTTTAATAAATTATTAATAAAATATCAGCATAATTATTAACCCTCCCATCATCAATGACTGTACCTCAAGCTCTTCTATAGTGGTGTTTTCCTCATGTACTTTTAGATCGTGCTGTGTGTCCACCTCCCCTGGCTCTGTTCCTCCTACGATCTCGTTAAGGTACTGTTGGTCAATCTTGTCCATAGCTGCTTTCAGGTCATTTCTCAAGCCCTACATACAGACAAAGCAGCAAATGTTCAGATTAAAGTGTGACAATTTCGACATTTCTTTTTAGGTTCAGGTCATGTGGCCACTCACACAAAAGCAATGCATTCATGCACGAGTAAGGTCTTTGTAGAGTTAAGGTTTTTCTTTGGAATGTGCACATAAAACTCGAAGACAAACTCAGACCTACCTTGTTTACTTCTGGGGTCAGAATTTCAATTTTTCGGAGTCTTTGGAAGGCATCATAATCAGACTCTCCAAATAATCTGATTGGTTCCCCCCGTTCTCGAAGCCGTCTTATAACCTGCACAAACAGGACAAAACTAAACAATTAACATGCAAAATAAATTGCTTGACAGAGTGCGGTTTAAGGTAATGCTTCACCTCCTGACGTGACAGTGTCATTGGCAGCTTCTCTTCCGTTAGTTCCAGCTCCAAAACCGGATTAGCTGAAGTGGATGGTTCATCTTCGTCCTTCTGATCAATCTTTAAGACAATATTGAGGAAACAGAAATATACTGGCATTACAGAAGGAATGTATTCAAGTTTCTTTAAGTTTCAAGTTTAAAACTTTTTTTGTTTTTCCAATAATGCATGTTCTTTATCAGATAATGTCCCAGACCAAAAAATATGTGTCACTAAAAAGCTGTTCCCATCAAGTGATCCGCTCAGGGTGGGACTGTTTGGATTGTTTGGATTTGGTAAATTCTGACTTCTGTTGTGTTTCCATAGCCAACCATACTCTTACCTGCAGGCTGGATAGTCATGACGTTATAGTACCGCAAATGATCTCATTGAATTATAGCAAAGAAGAACTCAACATAGTAACGAGGAAGAATGAGAAAGGAGGACAGTAGTTTGCGTTCCTTATTTAACAACAAAAATATGCATGGTATATTCAAACATGGTGAAGAAAACTTGCAAACCGTCCTGTACCAAGCTGGATCCATTGGTGGAAACGGTGCGGAACCACACGCAAACACATCTCTATCTTACCTGTTTTATTAAGCCAAGTCACTCCACCAATATAGAGAAATTATATAAAATAATAAACTATTTAATATTATACAACTTTGTAAACTCTCTGCAACTTTTGAAGTACTCCTAAAAAGATTTTGACCGTCATTTACAACAATAACAGCAGCAAAATAAATGAAAGGAAAAAAAACAAACTTCAAAGTTTGGTACAGGATCATGCTTATATGGAGGCATGCATCACAGCACTCTTAGATCGTGGTCAAAGCAGCACAATCTAAAAGACCGAATAGGAAATAATAACAAAAAAGCCTTCCATACACGGATTCTATGAAAACAAACGATTCATTTGTACAACAGCTGAATATGTTTAGTGTTTTAAGCTTCCAGGAAACTTCAACAAAAATATAATTTTCCATACAGCGAATGTTAGAAGGCAGTGCAGACCAATGACACAGAACAACAGAGCACCTGCAGCTGCTCTAAATATCAAGGTTTCTGTTGCAAATAATTTGCAAAATAAAAAGCATAGCATTTGTTTTTCTTTCTTTCTTTTTTTGTTTTATTTAATGTCAGTTTAGTATGCCATGCTAAAATCCACAAAGTGGTTGTGTCCCACTTTGGCAATGTGGCTTCCTTTCCTTGTTCCTCTTTTTCTTGTTTTCCATGTGTGAATAGTCAAATATTTAGTCCAATTGTAAGAGTTTGTTATATTGATACATTTAGAGAAACTGTTACTGAAACATAAATACCGACAATGGCCTGTTGGAAGCAGGAGTTTACTCAACCAATTCACTCAATGAAATCTCCAGAAATCCACTTTTGTGTTTGTTTGCTTAAATCTTAAACATCAATTCTTTCTTAATCCCATAAAAAAAGAAAAAGAAAAAACATTTTTTACGATTAAGAAACGGAATTTTCTGGTCACTGTAAATAGTGAAGCTGCCATTTTGTTTTTTTGTGCCAATATGTCAACATATATGACTGGATCACTATTGACTAACATTACTTAAGCTTTTTTTCAGCCAAACATCCAGAATGTATGCGATCATATTATAAGGAAAATAACGTCTTTTACACCAAGTTTTTTTTTTCTTTTGTCAACTCATACATGAAGTTAGTAAAATTTCAAAGGATTTCGGATACCAAGGAAGTGGAAGCTTTGGGAAACAGTATCTTTCTCCTTTTATCATGCATCTTGTTCAGTATTTTCACTAAACAATCCCATACCTGTCTCTCAGGAGTGTCTCTTTGAACCTATAGATGCAGGCAACAGAGGCAGGTTGTGGGAAAACAGCACAGTAAGCAGACACTAACGTAAACCTGAACAACAGCACTCGACTTATTTTGTTTTTTTCTGGCAAGAGATTTAAGCATTGCATTTTTTTCCCATCAAACTTCACACAATATTGAAGGAAATCTGTGTCTTATTTTTGTCCAAGTGTATTAGTGTGGTGTTTATATCAACCTTATATCCACATCTTCTGAAGTACTCCTCCTTCTCCTTTTGTGCAAGGTCGCCCCTTTTAAAGAATTTTTTGTTGTCCTGCGAAGAGAAATATAATGGACTTGATTAAAGCATTGTACCACACAGCAAATTCTTCACTGTAGGAAAGTTTTTAGCGACATGACAGAGTGACATCCTCACAACAACTTCATGCATCTTATGCTGCCTTCATGTTCTATCGTATTTATGGTAAATACCAAACAACGGTGAGAAAAATTGCACATGAACACCCACTCAGGTTTTCTGATTCTGAATGCTAATTTTTCCTCCTCTTAATCTGTCCATTCTACACAACAGGGGAAATAAAAGAGAAATGGCTGTATTCAACAATCATATCACACATAGATAGATAACTTGTAAAATTGATTCAAATCATACAGACTCATCCATCTTCCCTGCAATGGCCCCATCTTTACAAAAATAATACTGTTCAGTTTAATTTGTGTTACAGGCTCTTTGCTTTTCCTCTGTGGTCAATTTGGGGACTACAGATGGTACTATTAATGATCAGTGCAGTGTTGTTATAAAAGAAGTATTTCTCTTAGTTGGGGAAACATTCATTGTTGTACATGGGATACCCAGTATGAGGCAAACCAGAATGTATTGAATGATCATGAATCTATTTATCACAAAAGGTATTCAAATACACTCGTATATTCCGTCAAATATAATTAACAACATTCCTTTAGAAAGTATCTAGACATGGGAAAGCTTTCTGAAGGATTTTGTTTTTATCAATAGACCATTTTAAGGTTTATTTTTGTCCAAGACCAAGCATACAGCTCATCCGAAACGCATGCGTGCATCACTTGTAAACAATGTTAGCTAAACATAAAACTGTAGCAAATAAACTTTGGGTTTGACTGCTCAGTCTGTTATCTCAGTGCAGATATAGCACAGATAAGGTCATTTTAATTCAACACACAACCCCGGAATAATATAACACAAGTCCAAGCAAAAGATTAAAGCAGTTTTGAGACTGTCAGCCAACATGACTAAATTAAGTTAAGACACAGTGTCAGGACAACAATTTGTTTAAGTACGTCTTAGTATTTAATAATATAGCCAAACATATGTCTTGTTATATTTACAATGTTAATTAGAGTCACTATATGTATTCATTGCTTTGGCTAAACGATCTTTCTAGAAAGACGAAACTTGACAACACAAGCTAAGTTAGCGCGAGCTAGCTAACAAAAATAAACAAAACGAGCTACTTACGTCAACGAGCTGCTTCTCCGTGACGAGTTTTCTCTTTCTTTCGATCTCAGCTTTAAGTATATCCATTTCAGAACAGTAAGATGGGGACTTATACGATAATTTGTCACAAATAAACTCTCACACAAACGCCACCTTGTATTACCATGAATGCTTAAACCGGAAGTAAACGTTCTACTGCGGAAGTTCAGGTTTGCCTTAAAGAGTAAAAGCATGTCAAGTGGCGATTTCATTTCATTTTTGCATATGAATGTGGATTTTTATATTTATTTATTTAGTTCTGTTTTATTTGATTTTTGCTAGGCTATCTTAAATACATTTACCACAAAAAGGACTTTGTAGGCAAAGTGGTTGCTTGTTTTGAGCTTCAAGTGACATGTGTGTTACAGATGTATGACGACTATTTGGATGGCACCTTGTTGACAGAGCCATATCAGAATGAGATTCTTGAGCCAATATATCCATAATGTGGGATCTAACTCTATCTTCCAGGATGACAATGCTCTTCCCTCTACAGACCCTGGATCATATGCATACTGCCAGAATTTGGGAGCGGGGAAGGTGTAATGGTGTGCCTTGAGTCCAGACCATGATCCAGCTGAAGGTGATGTGTGCTGTATGAGCTAAAGTGATCAACACAACAACTCCTAGTTGAGGAATAAGGTGCCAAGATGTTTTGGCTAAGTGGATAATTTGCATGCAAGGGTCCCTGACATGTAAAAAGAATTAAAAATGGTTATTATGTATTTCTTTTTCCTTAGTACTGGAGACTGCGTTGATCAAATTCACCAAGAGAGAGGACCAACTGCAAAATATTGCAGGGGATTTTTACTCATTATTGGCAAGCCCTACCCACATTTTTCTTTCTGTTACTCATTACACTTAGACATAATCCCTACAAGTAGTTACAGTGACTAATCAGGCTTTGTGGATGTATAAAATCAATGCCAAGCGGTATTATTTAAAGGCAAGGCAAGGCAAGTTTATTTATATAGCGCTTTTCAGGTCCAAGACAATTCAAAGCGCTTTACATACAACATAAGAATTACAATAAGATGAACACAAAATCAAACACAAAATCAT
>JAVQJG010044645.1:0-23980 GCA_036024015.1 Craterocephalus amniculus
GCAGGAAGTTTGATTAATATGAGAAATAATAGTGGAGAAAAGATCGTTTTTTGATAAAACACTGCCAGATCTTTTTTTTCAGACATTTTAATTTTGTTTTTTATTTTAATTTTCTAACGTCAAGTTTTTACTGTCAATGACTTTAAATTTACATGTTAATGAAGCATTTATTCAAATCACTCAAGTCCCTGTGGGGGCCAGAACAAATAGCCTAACTAAGGAAGGTGTTGTATTTGACAGAAACTTGGGAAACGCCCACCGGTACTGGGTGGGTCATCAACATGTTCTTTACATTTTCTGAGAAAAATTCAAAACCAAAAGAAACTTTCCGCTTGTTGATAAACAGCTGAGAACATATCTGAAAAAAATCCTTTAAACTGAATTTCATCTGTGTTGTTTTGTTTTTAAGGGTAAAAGTTTTTTAGGAAGTCTGGATAATTAAAGTTGGCTTTAACTCCAACTGTCAGATAAATACTTCCTTCTGGTTCACAGAATTTGACTTCAGAGTTTTTAAGACCTTTTTAATCTAACACTGAATTTCATGTAAGAGCAGTTTCATCATTGTTATGACCCACGTGTGATACATGGAGTGGGAAATGGTGGGAATGATGAGCTGTTGAATTATTTGCATGAATTTGTTGGCATTTATATCATATTTTGTTACTGTTTGAGCTCCATCCAACAATATTTCAGATTAATAACATTAATGAATCGTTACATGCAGCACGGACCTCCATAGACAGCTGGAAACAAATCTATTAGAGGATGAAAGCCCAGAAAATGAAAGTCATATTTGTTATGGTCTAAACAGCAGCACTCAGTTTTAACCCATTTGAAGTATAAAATTGACAGTTTCTGATGAGGTTTTTTATCTTTTGAGGCCTCTCTGTGAAGATGTGTGGAGAAGATGTTCCACTCTGCTGCTTTAAATCATCATTAATCTCTAACAGGCTGCTCCTCCACCTGCACACCATCAAACAGGTGCTACACCCTAAGGTGTTCTATACAGGTAGTCAAACCAGCCGGGATCCCTGTAAAGACGTCCTCACCAGGGACAGAGATGAGACTCAGAGAGACGGAGGACAGACCGATGCCTCACTCATTAGTGGAAGGAAACAACATCCATCAGGGAGAGAGCTGCTTAATAATCGCACTCAATCACATAATGACTGCAGCGCCCAACTGCCTTCATCATATCCAGGCAATGTGACAGAGGCACCATGATGGAGAGTCAGAGGAGGAGGAAGATGCCTCCACATTCTGACATGAGCATAACTACACACAGCTGATACATGTTCAGGATGTTTTCTCTCTATCTAAATCAGTTTGGTCCACATTCATTTACTAGAAAAGTTTTTAAATGTATAATAAAAACATTTTTCTTTAACAAGAAAAAGATGCTCTGACCGTCTTTACTGATGCTGAAACACACGCAGTCAAAGTTGTTACAGAGTCAATTAAGTCAGAAATGTTGGGAGAATATCCAGTAACATGGTTCTGAAATATTCTCCAACCAGCAGATTAACCGGTGAGGCTGTCAGGGTTGAATATAAAAGCAGCATCCACCAAAGGTTTAGTCTTTCCAGCAAGCACGGTCGTGGCTCACCACTTCAGTCCAAACTCCATCAGAGAGTGGAAAGGAGAAGGAAAGAAACCATCATGAGACCATGATCAGTACAGACTCGTGGACTCGGGAGGAACAGGAGAAACATTTTCTCTCAACCTGGACACCAGCCCAGACGGACAGAAAGCAGCAGACGGGTCACATATGAGTCTATGTTCCGCTGATTTTGGGACAGACGGTCTGATGAGAGAGATCATCCAGATGTTATCAGAGCAAGCTGTGGATGTATGAAAGACATCATCAGCATCCACAGAGGTCCTCCTCAGTGTGAAAGTGGGAGTGTAGATGCAGAGGTGGATGTTGGACTTCTGGAGATCCCACGAGCTCGAAGACAACTGGCCTCTTGTTTTGTCCCCCGACAACGTTCCTTCTCTCGTCCACTCTGCCTCCGCTCTACACTGGCGGGTGAGGAGCTCCATGTTCACAGCTCAGCTCTTCACATGGGGGTTGTTGGAAGTTACACAAAGTGCCTACCTGCCCAACCAGCATCTGATGTGTCTTGGTCACATGACTCTAGGTGGGAAAGGAGAGTCAAGGCTCCGCTGCAGGTGGTGAACAGATGACAGCTGAGGACATCTCCTCACTTTCTCTCAAACCATCTGTCTTCCCTGTCCGAGCTCTGGAGAAACATACACTCCCATGAAGGCCACGTCTTTTCCCTGGAGGTCCGAGGTTATTCCAGCAGGAAATGTTTGGAGTGTCATGAAGCGAATCAGATAACAACAACCACGATTCGCTGGAATCTGGGATTCAGCAGGAATGTTTTAGTTTTCCAGGATCCTCAGTTCATTAAAAAGTCTCACTAACAAGATGCTGATGGGACACATACTGTAGAAACGTGACTCCATCCAACTTCTACTGCCGCAGGTTCTACACCTGGTTAGATTTCTAAACATAATGAAGGTGATAAAAGTTTCAAATTAACTATTACATAACAAATAAATGGATAACTAATAATTCAGGAAATATTTTTTCCTGCAGATGAAACATGTTAGCTGCATATCAGAGATCTGTTTCCACTAAATCTGCTCAGGCCTGACACCTACACTGACTTCTTTCAGGGTCATTTGATTTTCAACACATGTAAATGAGTTTGTATGCTCCAGCTTTAAATCAGAATTTACTGAGTTTAACTTCTCAGGAAATAATGATTTATCATTAAATGCAGACTTTAACTGGTTAATGTTTAAAATGTGACCCAGTTTATTGAAAATCTATTCATCTGTAGCAGAAACCTCATTCAAACTGGAAGTGAGATGAGTTTTTGCAGATCTGAACCAGTTCAGCTACCAGTTAAATTCCACTAGTCTGGTCCACCCTCACAGCAGATTATAAGGGATTTAGAGATTTTGGGATGTTATTCGTCATGGACACAGGAACAAGTGTTGGATGCGGGAAGATTTTTTTTCCACATGTGGACAAACAACTGAAAGCTGTGTATGTGTGTCCTATTTTCACCCTCCACACACTCCTCCTCTTCTTCACTCCTCGGTCTGCAGCAGTAAAAACACCAGCGACAGCCGGGGAAACGTGTTGATTGGTGTGATGAACCACAAACCAACAGCTGCTCTTCTTCTCTCCACCACAAACACACACACATACACACACTTCCTCCAAAAAACAAATAAACCTGTTTATTCCCCCCGAACAATCAGGCAAACAGCAAACAGGTCCATAAATAAAGTGTTTTACGTGTGTGCGTGTTGTAGGTTTACCTGCACATGATCTCGTGGGTGAGGAGGACACGGCACATCTCCGGGTTCTTGTCTTGACCTTCGTACAGGATGGGCTGAAACAGACCAGAACATCATCAGGCTCTGACCCAGAAATGGCAACCAGCTGCGGTTCTGTAGTCATCACACCACAGCCAAATGGTCATTCAGCACATAAACCAGTTTAAGAAACATAAACCAGTATGCTGCACATTTAAACCAGTTTAATCTGGAGATTAAGCAGTCTCTAATACCAGTTTCAGTGTCAGTCTAACTTCTTCTACCAGTTGGACCAGTGCTGCTCACACTCTGCATGTCTGTTATTTATTCATTAGTCTATTTAATTCAATTAATTAATTTATTTTCATTTCATTCATTCATTCATTCATTCATTTCACTCAAAAATGAAACACAGCTAAAGATGCTGTAAGGTTGCAAATATAGACCATCGTCTCTGCTGAGAATATAAATCCCAGAGATGATAAATCATCATGCAGAAGAAAAGATGCACCAACATGAAGACTTTCTGTCCGTAAACAGGAGCCAGGCTCAGCTGACACATGAAGGAGCATTTAAACTCTTTCCTTTGTGTTAAAACCATCAGATTTCACAGGTTTCATGTTTCACTGGCGGTTAAAGATGTGGCTGCATCTTAACTGGTTTAAAAGTTAAAACCAGTTTACTATTAAGATTAACAGATTTATTTCAGATTAATACCAGTTTGTAAATAAGACAGCACACTGCACATCTAAACCAGTTTAACACATCTAAACCAGTTTAACACATCTAAACCAGTTTAACACATCTAAACCGGTTCAACACATCTAAACTAGTTTAACACATCTAAACCGGTTCAACACATCTAAACCAGTTTAACACATCTAAACCGGTTCAACACATCTAAACCAGTTTAACACATCTAAACCAGTTTAACACATCTAAACCAGTTTAATTTAACAGATAAACCCGTCTAAATAAACCAGTTAATGTCCAGTTGGTTGTTCATATATAAACCAGTTTACTGCTCGAATGAACAGATTGATTTCTGGTTAATACCAGTTTAATCTGACGATAAACCAGTTTTTTTTTTACAACATATAAACCAATTTAAAGATAACCAGTTTAAAGAAAAACCAGTTTAAGGAATAGCTGGATGTTCACACATCAACCAGTTTACTGCTCATTGGGTCCACTTGACATTTTCTGTTAAACCAGTTCAGTGTAACTGGGAACTGGCTCAGAAGAGGTTCAGCTCAGCTGTGCAGGTAAACACAGCCCCCCCTCCCCCCTTCTCTTCCTCCTCCTCCTCCTCCTCACCAGTGAAGTCAAACATGGCCTCCAACCACCATCACCTCCCACTGCCTCCCCCCACGCTGTGGTCTCAGCCTCCTCCGGCCTTCCCAGTATTCCCTGCCAGATGGCGGGCGGCTCCCCAGGATGGAGCCCCCCCACCCCCACCCCCCCAACCCCACGGAGCTGTCATGTCAGCGTCCGGATGACGGATGACCGCTGAGCACAGTGCAGCGTGTGTGTGCGTGTGTGCATGTGTGAAGATTTCTGTTTAAAACAGGTTTTAGGGTCTAGACATGGTTTCTGGGTTCAGGCTGGGCTTGTCATGGTGACGGTTGTCATGGTAACGGACGTGAAGCTGGAACGACTTCCTGTGAATGAAGGTCCCCTCCGATGCAGCAGCAGAAAAATGTGTGTGTGTGCTTTTTGTAATACTCTAGTGGTTGTAAATGAACTCCACTAAAAGCATGTGTGTATGTGTGTGCGTGTGTGTCTTTTCCTGCAGTGACCTACCACTACCTCATCCACCTTTATAGTGAAAACAGACCTCCACCCTGCAAGCACACACACACACACACACACACACACACACACACACACACACACTACCCTGGGGGACAATACTTTTATGATAACGACCACTTCTGCATTATTGATCCTGATCCTGGCTCCGTTCCTCTCGATTAAAACGCTCCAGTTTGACCAGGAGGGATGTGGATCGCATCAGGGACGTGCATGCAGCTGTGCACACACATGCACACACGTGCACACATGCACACACTCTAACACATACACTAACTGTAGATTTGGTGGTCCGTATATCTGTGTGTGTGCGTGCTGTTTTTATGCATCTTTGAGGTCCTGCTGGTGTTAAAAACCTTTCTGAGAAACATTTCTGCAGAAGGAAGTGAAGGTCCGCTCAAAAGTCAGGAAAAAACTGGACTTTTTAGGAGCTGAAATCATTTAATAAACAGCAAGTTTATAGATGCTTGCTTAATGAATGTAGCAGGTTCCAGAAGCTACGGACAGATTGTGTTTCACGTTTCCTTAGCTAGGTCATTCTTTTTATCCGTTGCTTCATATGAACACAGTCATTATAAATCAGACTGATATGGATCATATCATGGATTTCTTTAATGGGATTATCTGAGCTTTGTGAGGACTGCCTGGATTGGTGTTGAATAAATAAGTCTGAGTGAATCACAGTTTTCCTATATTTTGTTCATATCAGGAAAGTTTAGAAATTCAGAGCATAAGTGGGGCATTTTAGAAACACCTCTGAAAGAGCTGAGGTTCGAGTTAAACTGAAAAACATTTTCAGCAACTGGGGGAAAAAAATAAAGTTTTCAGAATTATTTTTAGAAAACAGTTAGCAACAGAAAATTAAAGGGATTTTTGCAGGAGCGGATTTAGAAAGAACAACTTTCTACGAAAATCTCACAGTGAATTTTTGAACTTGGATCATTTTGGGAAAACCACAGATGAAAACTCTGACGTGCTGCATGGATCTGATGCAACCCCGGAGTAAGGAAAGATGGTTTTTGTTTGGAACAACTCAGGTCCGCCTCTGGAGAAGTGGAGGCTCTCCAGCAGAGATCCCATCGCTGGCGTCTTGCTGAGCCCCTCAGCCGCTCTGCGTGGCGCGGCTCGCTGTGTTAAAGACACGGCGGCGGCGGCGGTGGCCCCGCACCGCACAATCTGCATTAATGCAGCTCTTCTGCGCTCTGACAATCCCACGGATGCTAGGCCGCTAACAGGCGCTCTGCAGGGTCTATCGATCCGATGGGACTCCAGCCGACCCGTCTGTCAGCTCTGACTGTCGGCCAATGGGGTGTCATGTAGTGGAAGGTGAAGGTGGCGAGCCAAGTGTGTGTCAAGGAGGAGAAGGTGTCAGGATTATTGTCTCCTGTGCGCCGCCGCTGGGCCACATTAGGGCCTATTGATCCGTTTGCACAGCTGATGCTTTGTTAGGAGCCGTTTGGTGCATCGATCGCTGACATGCCAGCAGGACCGTTTGTGTGTGTGTGTGTGTGTGTGTGTATGTGTGTGTGTGTGTACTTTATTCATTCTCATCATTCCTCTTCAGTTTTATTTAATAGGACACTAATAACATCCACATGACATCATTGCGGTTGATTATCCAGATCAATCAGCGTTTCAGTGGGTACAGCTCAGACCCCCTTGAGGTAGCCATCAACCGTCAATCAATCCGCCTTCTGATTGGCTCAGAGGTCACTAGCAGGTATCACACAAAAAATAACTTCCCTTACATGTACTTCCTGTTTGGTAATACTGCTTCTGAGGTATTACTTCCTGTTTGGTAGTACTTCTTCTGAGGTATTACTTCCTGTTTGGTAATACTTCCTGTCAGGTATTACTTCCTGTTTGGTAATACTTCCTGGATCCTCTCTACATCACTGAGCTCTGATCTGATATTCTGTTTCTAACTTTTGTAAGAATTGATAAAACTTCACTTCCTGATGATATGATGACGAAGTTGATGTTCAGGGCAGGAACTGAATCTAAGATGGCCGGTTATCTGGTTAGAGGAACACGTGGGTCAAATCTTCAAAGTGACCTGAGGGTAGTTTAATCGGACTACAATGAATTGGATTGAACTGCGATTAAAATCTAGAAAACTTTGCAGGCCCTGCTCTGAACTCCTGACAGTCCCATTATTTTTTCTATTTTTCTAAATAATAACATAGAAAAAACACATCAGAAATCAGCCATTTCTGAAGAAGCACTGATCTGAACAACGTCAGGACTTTTTGTGTTTGTGGACGATTTTTGGGGATATTTATCCGGAGATGAATCTCTCTTAAAGGAAGGATTCGAGTCTTTGATAGAGGCTGGGAGGTCGGCTGCTGGATCAGCCGGAATGTGGAAATATTTGTGGGTTTTTGTTGGCAGTGAAGTCGCTCACAGGTTGAAACCCACACAGGGTTCTGAGTGAGTGAAAACCGGAAAGGTGGGAGGATCTGGAGTAGCTGAAGACCAAGTTACTGCGGCTGGAAAGGAAAATACATCAGAGCCACTGGAGTTTGAGAAAGTCAAAAGGAGGAAGAGGATGGAGTCAGGTACACAATGTGGAGGGAAGGGAAACGATTAAGTGTGAGGACGAGTGAAAAGTCTGCAGAGGCAGAACAGGTTTTCTCTGCAGGGTGCAGGTTTGTCTCGCAGGAAACTGGAGCCTCATATGAACTGAACTCGGATGAGGGTGGAGTCTGTTACGATCATGCCAGATGATGAACTGTTCCAGATTCTCAGGCTGGGATTTCTTTTACCTTCTCACTTCTCTGTAAACTGGAGACTTTGAGGTTTGGGACAGAAATCCTGAAAATGTATCAGTCTGAAGATGTGACTTCTAACTTGAAACCTTCATTTTACAAATAATTCACTTCAATTTTTCAGAATATCATCGTCATGATAAAATTACAATAATAGAGAGGAGCAAGGCTCAGAGGTGATGTAGTGCTGACCATCAGAGTTTCCAGAGTCCATTAACTTCTGCTCACAGTCACGTGACAGTCTGTTTCACCGTGACGTCCACAGGATGGAAGACCAGAACATTGTTAAAATACGAACAGTGGTTTATCTTTCATTTCTCTGGATTAAACCTGAAACATAAAGGAGCACTGCTGCACAGTCACCATCCAGATAACCAGCTCCACTTGTTAACACAAATATCTAATCAGCCAATCAGTGAAGCCTCAGACGGCTTGTTGAAGTTCAAACTGGGCTTCAGCATGAGTAAGAAAGATGATTTAAGTGACTATCTCTAGGGTTTACAGAGAATGGTCTGAAGAAGAGAAAACATCCAGTGAGCAGCCATTGTCTGGACCAGAATGTCTTGTTGATGTCAGCAGTCAGAGTCCCAGCATGGCCTGCTTTAAGCAGCACAGCCTACCTGAGTATTGCTGCTGACCATGTCCATCCCTTTCTGAGCACAGTGGAGCATCTTCTGATGCTGCTTCAGCAGGATGATGCTCCATGTCACAAAGCTCACATCATCTCCAACATGATGATGAGTCACTGAACTCCTTCATGATGTTCCTGGCCAGTTTAACACTTTGTTTCGTGTTTCTGAACTTTAAGTCAGCAAAGCTGCAATTTAACCTTCAAATCGTGAAAATTATTGTGACTAAGATGGAGGCGGGGCTCATTAGCATATTCATAAACAAGGAATATAAACTAAGGCAGGGGTGTGGAGGAACATTTCAGACATTTTAAGATATGAATAAATTAGGTTGTTTTCAGGGTTTTCAGGGAAGTAACTTCTCGGAGGCACTTAAAAAATGAGGCAAAGCAGGGCTTTGTGTAGTTGGTAGAAAGTCTCGTTCCAGCTTATATTTCAGAATCCCAGGAGCATGTTCAGACTGTTTCTATTTCTGCCGATAAATGGGGGTTAATGAATTTAATGTTTTATGGATCATTTAGCTTAATTTTATTTGCTCTTATCGTCACATGAAACCCTGAAAGTTGACTTGATGAAGAGGAAGTTTCTCACCTGTTTGGTCATGGAGTCTATGAGCCGGACGTACAGATCCTGTTCTGTCCTGATGCCTGAAAAAACAGCAGAAACACACACTGATAAGACAAAGACAGCATTCAGACAGTCTGAGACCCATGCACATCACACACACACACCCATAAACACACACACACAAAAACACACACACACTACTCACGATGGAAAAAATCCTTCAAACAAAAGATTCCTAATAATGTGGTGTAAATGAGTTGTGTTATTATTTATGTCCTGGTTGTGTGTTTCTATTTGCACACACTCCTCCTCCTCCTCCCTGCAAACACAAACATTACTGCTGCTGCAGAGCTGTTTATTATTTATGGGGCGGGCCGCCTCCTCTCGGCCCCCCGCTGCCTTCCTCCTCCAGGAGAACAAGGAATCCTCATTCTCCACCAAATTAAATATCAATCAGGAACGCTTGTTTTTTATTAGCTATGCATCCGGGCGTAAATGTGACACAGACACGACATGGGGTGGAGGGAACACCTGTTAGATGAGCAGCAGCTCTAATTGTGCTGGATGCTGCAGCTTCTCGCCGCCTCGTTTTTCGGCCCGTTTCCTCGCAGCTTCCTCTGCTTCTAATTGACATGATTCACTCCTCAGTCTGCAGCCTAAATGGCGGCTATCCGTCCCGGTTGCAGATGAGGTCAATTACCTCCGCACGATGCTAATCCGACGACTCATATTAGAGTGATTTATCCGCCTCTGGAAGGAAACGCTCTTTTATGTCCCACTTTATCTGCTGCTCCTGCAGGAGTCGGAGCACATTACGGCCGCCCTCCTCCTCCTCCTCCTCCTCCTCCTCCTCCTCCCGCCCGTCTGGACTGCAGCCAGAACAAAGCCGAGCTGTGTGTTTCCAATCAGCCGCAGATCCACACGCTCCCCACCCCGATGGACAAAACAGAGTTCAGGTTGGGTTGCTTGTCAGATATTCCAGATGTCTGCTGCGCTGATAATGAAAAACATTTTCCAGACTCTTAAAAGTGCTCAGCTGAGTTAAAGTTAGAGTCTGGTGAGGTGACCTTTAATAGAAATCCTAAATCATCTGACTGCAGAGCAGCCGGGACCTGTGGGAAACGTCCCATTATTAACGCCACTTCATCAGTCGATGCTGCAAATCTGAAAGGAAAACTAGTTTGATCTGAGTTCAGTCTGATTCCTTCAGTCGCTGATCGGCACGTTCCCAGACTGGAAAACTTTCCTGGAAAACCTTTTTTGCCCCCTCAGAACTGGAAAAATGTTCATTTGATTCCAGATTCTGTGAAAATGGTTGATTTTCTTGTTGATCACATCACATAGTGTCTGTGATGATGTTGCCCCTGACAACAATCCCAGGGTCATATGACTGACATTACAGACTGCATCTGGCGAAGACGAGTCATTCCAGCTCTCAGGTGCCTGCGATTCCATGTTGTCTAATTAAACAGTAAAAAAAATGAGTCACGTCCAGATATTCTCTAAGTTTTATGGTTTTCTCTTTTTTTTAAAAACTTTTTTTATATAAAAGGAACTTCTGGGTGATGCCATATGATGCATTGGTGTCAACACTATGGCAACATCGTGTCTCTGATGGCCGACTGCAGGACGCCACAAACAGCAAACATTTTGTTCATTTTGGGCTTTTTTATGTTTCCTTGTGAATTAGGTGAATTTTCATCCATCACTCTCCACAGCTTCGGACGGGATCTACGCTTGCCTGCAAATGTATTCATCCCCTTCCATTAAAGGAAAGGCAAAATTCTACATAGCTCTTCAAATAATTGGAGCCTGAAAAAAGAAACAATAGATATAAATATGCTAAATTATAATTTAGTGTAAGAAAACATTATTTTTTCATTTAACTGAGTCGCAAAATTAATTAAAAACAAACAATACGGTTCAGGACCAATGAGAGGGCTTTGCTGATGAGCAGTGGGACAGATTACCTGTCGACAGGTGCAGGAGTCTGATGGAGAGTTGCAGAAACACCTGATTGCAGGGATCGCCTCACAGGATTGTTCAACAAAATATTAGCTTATGAGTTACATAACAAAGGCCTACATTAGTTAGCATATTTTTTGCTTTTCTTTTGCTTTTCTTCAAAAACAATGTCATGATTTTCATAAAATGTTTATATATTATTACATTTATCAGTATCAGCTCATTTCAGTGACAGCTTAAGTTTTCTGCCTTCAATGAAAGCTTAGGAACACTTTTGCAGACAAGTCTAACTTTTCCACTTCCAGATAACGATTAATCACGATTAATAAGTCCCATTTATGCTCAGTTTCATACCACAGTTTCTCTCCTGCGTCGATTATATGCGTAATTTGTCCGTTTTCACAGAGCTCAGCCGCCCGCCACTTGACCCAAAAAACCGAGAATACGGGCGTAAATCGCGGGGTCAGTGTTGAGCAGAACAGCTGACCTGCGAGTAGCGAGAGAAAGAAAGCAGGAGAAGAAGACGAGGACAATGACGATTAATCGCCTGACCAGAACAGGAAGTGCAAGACTTCTTACTTCCTGTGATGATGATAATGATGATAAACATATTTGTCCAAATGGTTCAGCTGTCCCTCTGTTTTTCATACGTTTATAATTAAAAGGCGATAATTAAAAGGCGTCAGCTGGATTATTTCTGTCGTGTTTTTGGTCAGAATTTTGCATGAAATCCCAAACACAGAGCAGCAGAAACCACGGTGGAAGATCCAGCTACATAAACGATCCGTGTCAGATCAGGACGCTCGTCTCACCGTTGCTGTACAGCAGCTGCAGCCTGTAGTGGATTCCATTGTTGGTTTTCTCTCCGTTGTATTCCTGCAACACAAAAACAAAAAGGACATTTTAAATTCACACCATCCCAGTTGATTCCCAGTCACCAAGCGGTGATGCAGTTAAGAGGCAGGAAGGAAGGGTTGACTCCTGTTTGTTGTTCCCTGTCTGGGTGGAGATGAGTCAGAATTAGGAGATTAAATTTCCATTTAGTTCATCTAAACCCAAAAGATTACATGTAATGTCATCAATTCACAATAAACCACTTTTAACCTGTTTTATTTTTTTTTATATTATTTATTTATTTATAAATTACATAAAATTTACATAAGAGTTTTTATTTACTCTTATTTATTTATTTATTTTTACATTTGTTTAATATTGATTTCTATTTATTTAACATTATTAATATGTCAATATTTAATCATATCTTCTTTGTCTTTCTCAAGTTTTTTTCATGATTTTTTCTGTATTTATATTGTTTTTATATAACTGTAAATAAATTTAGACATAAGACAAAGTTCTAGTCTGATGAACTGCCGCGGATCTTGACCATAGTGTTTACAATTAAACATTAAACATTAAACCATGAATAAAAATCTTCTTCAGAGTTAAACCCTCTGAAAATATTTTCCCCTGCAGGTCATGTTCACACACCTCTTCCACCGTTCATTTCTCACCTCAGAGCTGCTGCTAGACATTCATGTGCCCACTCAAACATTAAGGATTTTATGTCTGTGTGATTACATGATGTTATTATTGTTACCTTCAGCTAAGCTAATTTTGCATTAACACTGTCATCAAACATCAAATAAATATCAATAACATTTTGAAACAATAATTAACGTTAGTTTTGTATAGTTTATATGCTAACATGTGTGATTTTGTAACATGGTGGGTGTGATATTCCATATAGCCGTCATGCTCAGCCTGATCCGGTGTTCACTGAATCAGTTCAGCTCTGATTAAAGATCATTTCTTACTCTAATGGTGACACTTGCAAAGTTTCACTGAACATGTCAGAACCTCAGAGACACCTGTCAATCAAAGTGGTGTCATCTCTGATCTGTGATTGGCTGAAAGTTAAAGGGGTTGGTTCTGTTCATGTTTTCTGTGTGTGTGTTTGTCTGTGTGTGCGTGTGTGTGTGTGTGTGCGTGTGTTAGTAAATCATCTGTAAAACTGGATCCTACATCATCATTATGAATGTGATCACATTTGTAACTCATACATGCAGCAGTCATGACTGATGTTGTGTGGAGCCTGATGCTCATGGTGGGAGCAGCAGCTCTGAAAACACATAGAAAATGTGGCGAGTGGTAAGTTCTTAACATGAAGCTGGAATCAAACTTCCATCTGTGGACAACTTTTCTACCTGCAGCTGTTCAGTCTCTTTCCTGTGTTTGAATCCTTGGATAAAGGAGGAGCATGTGAGGGGTCGTTTTGGAGGAGGGAGGACCTCCTCCGATCTGGATTCTTTCTAATGAAAACGTGCTTCCATTAATAAAAAGACGCTCCACTGATTTACAGACTAGAGTCAGAACGCTGACTTCCACAGATGCTGAACTCCTCGGATCACCTTCACCCGCCAGCCTCTGACCGAGGATCCTGACCGCCTGCTCCCGCCACACGGCAGGTGAGGGTGAGGTCAGGAAAGCGCTAAATAAATCTGAATCGCTCCTTTATTTTTCTTCACCTCCCTCTCTGCAGTGCCCTTCCCCCCACTTTATTCTCTCCTCTCCTCCCTCTCAGCCCGAGTCGGTGGGCCGCTCGGTGCCAACCGTGCCTGGGAGTTTTGGCTCAGTCCCAGTGCGTTTGTGTCGGGGCGAGAGACTAGAGGTCAAAGCAGAGGTGAGGTGAGGGAGTGGGTGGAGGATGTAGAGCCAGCTGGCAGCCGATCAAAGAACAAACACCCCCGAACCTGCCTGGATGTTATCAGCAGGCTCATCAGTGTTATTAGAGTCGGTGCAGCAGCTTCCTGTGTCTCATGTCGGTGAACAGACTCTAACCGTCACATCGTCCTGCAAGAAGGAAAATAACTTTTCAACTGGGACTCAGCCCGGTGGACACCTGTGAGAGCAAGTTCTAGTCCTTCCAGACTAAGACTGAACGACTGGTTCAGAGCTGGATTTACAGGTCTGTGTTCCAGTTATCAGAGCCGTCTGAGTGGAAGCAGCTTCAGGAAGCAGACATCCGCTCTTACTTTAACATCAGGCTCCAAAGTTTCCTTTCTGATAAATCTTCTAGTTCGCTCTGGCCAGGTGTTCCTTATCCATCCCTTCAGCTCTGCCGCTATAGGCGGAGGCTGCTGGGGGATGTCCCATGATGCACTGGGCTCCTCTGCTCTATAAAAATGTCTGAAGTTGTTGTCATTCATTTGTTTTTCTCTTTCTCAGCATGTATCCCTGGATAAGAGCTATGCTACATGTTGAGCTCTCTTTCCCTCCTGGTTCTGGTTCTGTTGGAGGTTGTCCTCTCCCCTGCCTCCCTCAGGATGGAGGATTGAAACAAGGAGAAGATTTGATCCAATCTGTTGGTTTTCCTATAGGCTAGGTTATTTTTATGAATGGTTAAAATGAACACAGTAATTATAAATTCGACTCATGTGGATCATATGATGGATCAGTTTTTACTGGATTATGATTCATTGGATTCACAGGACTGTAAAAATTATTGGTAAACTGCAAATGTTCACATAAAGTTGGGCTGAATTGAATGTGGAGGTAATAAGATGAAAATCTCAGTGATTTTCAGGAGTTTGTGTGTGAACTCAGATTAAAGTTATTATTGGTGCTCTCACAGCATGTTTTTCCCTTTAATGTGTCACAGTATTTTGTTCTTATCTGTGAAGTTAAAGCCTGAACGAAGCAGTCAAGTCAGCTCATACCTTCATTCATCACAAAGCAGGTGGAAGAGAAGAAACAATTATCAGATCAGTATTTGCCATATTTTAATGTCTATAAAAGAAAAATCAAAAGTTGTGTTTAAGTTTGTTTTTTTTTTACTTTATTAATCAATTTTTTGAAAATTTTTAGTCCTCACTAAGACTAAGAAAGCGGACAACATCTGTCCTGGTCCGAGGTCTTTCCACGGGCTGCCTGTCCGTCCACATAGCATTTACAGTTCTGTTGCTGCTCTAAGAAGCTCTGAATGGTTCAGGACCAAAATACATCAGTGACCTCTGGACCCCGAATGAACCCAGCAGACCCCTCAGGTCACCTGGATCTGGTCTTTTATCAGTTCCCAGAGTCAGAAGCAGATGTGGAGAAGCTGCATCAGGATTCAGCGTCTGCTACATGACTGCAGTAGCAGCAGCTTCTATGCTCCACATGTGCGGAGTAAACTCCCAGAAAGCCTCAGATCAGCTGAAACAAACTCAGGTTCAAGTTCCACCTGCTCTCTGCTGCGTTTACATAGGTAAAAGTCCAAATCTGCAGTTTCTTCTAAGCCTGAATTTTTAGACTTCATCCTTTTTTTCACCTCATGTCCTTTCTTGCTGTAAACGTTAAATGATGCTTATTTCCTGATGCTTATTTCCTGATGTTTACCTCTGCGACCAACTGTAATGCTTTTAATCCTTTAAGTAGAAGGACTTTGAATGGTCTTGTACATGAAATGTGTACAAATAAACTTGCTTTGCCTCGGCACTATACTCATCTGTACTAGAGAGCAGTGGGGTTAGGGGGTGGCTTAAGGACCCTCAGTAGTTCACCTCTGTTGGCACTAAGCTGCTTCTTCCCACATCTGACAGTCAAAATTGAATCTGAGTGATGCATTCAGTGATGTTTCATACGTTGGAGTCTGAAAACTGGACGAGAAAAGAGCATGAACGGGTGATCACCTTGTCTTTCTCCACAAAGTCCACGTAGGAAGTCCTCTCAATCTCCACCGGCTGGCCCTGCCGGTCGTACAGCGCCAGGACGAAGTGGAAGAAGTTGGACTTCCTCAGGTTGGACGGAGGCTGCTTCTCAAAGTGAGCGCGGGCCAGTCCCACCCCACTGTAACACAGACATCATCATCATCAGCATCACCTTCATCTTACAGAGACAAACTAAAGTAAAAGCTTCATGTTTGATGAGAGGAAAAGCCTACAGAGGTTCAAACATTCATTTAAAATAACACATTTGGTTTGTGTTCATCCTCAATCCCCTCTCTGTGATACATCTAATTATTCTGTTTTCTTAAAGAAACTTTATTTAGTCTGTTGTTTCCTTCCTCCAAACAGCAGCTGTTGTTTCTGCCCATCATGTGAATAATTCCTGGCTGGAATCGGGATGATTGGGATTTAAATGGGAAAGATTTGAGCCTTTAAATGGAGTCAGCTGCAGACTTTAGAGAAACGGATAAAAATCTTCGTTGATCCTGAAATAAAGTCGATGCTCCTGCAGGAAGCGACCTCTGCTCTCAGCCTGCGGAAGCTCTAAGTGTCCGAGGGGGAAAACGCTCCCAACAACAGCGGAATATCTCCACATCAATCTCATTTCCCTGCTCGTTTTGTTTCCATAAACGCTTCATAATCAATACGATCGCCGGGGCACCCATAAATATTTATTCATGCTGTAGGTTTGTTTTTTGGAAACTCGCCGGCTCCCTCGGCCTCCGAGCTTCCCGGCTCTGGGGTGTATTCCCCAGACGGCAGATTAATACAGCCGTGACCTTTCTGCACCTCCATTACTGATGCCTAATGCCTCATTTGTAGGCCAGTTTGTTGAAGGCTAATTCTTCCAGCTCACAGCGTTTGGCCGGGCGGACGCGGGGTGGAGAGTCTGCACAGGAACTCCACGGGGAGGGGAGAAGGAAGAGGAGCTGCTCAGGTGTGCATCGGGAAGTTTTAATGGAGGCTCGGAGGGAATAAAAGCAGCTGAGTGTTGGAATATAAATAGCAGGGAGTGGAATGACAGAGAGGAAGACTTCAACACTTTCATCAAGACATATTTTCAATGACTTTCTGCCACGAGCATCTGTTTTATCACTCACACACACCTGTCTACAGGTACAATCAGCAGCTGACTTCACCTCACACACACACACACACACACACACACAAACGCACACACACCCACACACAGGGAACATCCTTCAGCATCCAGCAGGGAATCTATACCGATGAAAACCTTTCATTCTTTTAGTTTCAGGGTTTGTGATGTTTTTCTTTCCTGTTGCTGTATATTCACAGAGAAATCTTTCACGCTATCGGAAGGTGAAATCACCATCATGTCTCCTCATTCTTACAGATTATTATCTGCAGGGATGTTTCAGGGCTGCACACTCACTTTTTCTTCTGAAAAAGAACAACTGAATCAGCTCAGATCCATTGTCTCAGCTGGTTCAGTCATTCATTTTGTTCAAGTCAGTAGTTTATAGCCAGACTTACACGGTTAATTCAACTTTCTTAAAACAAAGAATTGACTCTGTTTAATTTTGAACTTTACGTTTTTCCAACAAAAACAGACGGTAAATGTATGGAGAGTGTGTGCACGTCCTGGTGATGCATTCTGTTTGGCTGCATTTACAACAATTCAGCTAAGAACAGCATGAGGAGAACACAGGTGAGCTCCATGCAGAAAGATTTACTCAAACATCCCTTTCCTCCACCTGGTTGGGATATTTGTTGTTCTCATGAGTCCCAGTGATGTTCTGTGACACATTCAGGACTGCTTACTGCTTTCAGACATTTCAGACTGGACTTACAACTCCATCCAGACAAGTTTATATATATTTCATTGTTCTTGCAATAAGTATATTTCTTTATATTTTTATATATTTACTTCGTCTTTTGCTTAAACAAGACATGTAAAATAAATCCTGTATATCTAGACATCTGTTGTGTCCTTTTATATCAGACAGAATGTATTTATGTATCAGAAAATAATCCACACAGATAAAATGTTTGATTTCAGAAACAAAATAGTGACAATAAATACTGAAGTAACCTATATGTCCACATTCAGTAAGATTCTGTCGTTGCAGGGTTGAAGACTCGCAGGTCTTCATCCATCTGGTTGTAAAATGGCTGCATGAACATTTAATGATCAGTAGTTTGTAATTCATGGCAGGCGTAGGAACCTCCACCAAACACAAAGTAAACACTGAGACAGAAACTGGTGGAAACATCTAAACCTGAACTTCATCTGTTGTTCAGCATGTAGCCATCTAAGTTATCAATAATTTGTGTCTATGCATCATAACGACGCTCCACTTCTCCTGTGAGCTTCTCATGGTGAGGACATGAGTCCCTAACAGGATTTAGACACGTTTTTAACAAAGTTTACCAAAGCTAAACTGGAGGCATGAGTGGAAAACATTTTTAATAGGTTGACAATCAAAAGGTTCAGCTCCGGCTGCATATGATTTCCCATGAGTATTTGCCATCTCTGCTAAATTTATATTAAATGCTTTGAGTAAGTCTGACCGTCATAAAATGACTTGGATAAACTCATTTCAAATACTTCAATCAATTATAGTTCGACAATTCTCTTGATCTTTAGTTAAATAATCAACAGAAGTTTTTTATGTCTGTCTGAACAAAGGAATTTTAAAACCTTTAACCAATCCCAGGTGCTCCTTTTAGAGTGCGTGCATCAACAAAAAGTTTAGGTACGCCCACCTTTCACAGGACTGGGATGCCGTGGTAAATACCTCCTGTGTCTGTGTGGGAAGTTTCTTATGAGTAAAAACACCATCCCTTGATGCAGTTTTTGATGTTGTCTCTGTATTCTTTGTCAAGATTGTTGTGCAGGTGATACAAACTCCATACAAACTGCTGTCTGAGCCACGTCGGCCTTTTATCCAACCATGTGACAGAAGTTGTCCCTCTTTCAGGTACAAACTCCTCGGTTTGGCTCTGCTGCTCAGCTTATGGTGAATTTCTGCTCTGACATGATTCGTTACTGTCTTCCTCCATGTTTGTCTGTGTGTGGCAGCATCATGCCGGAAAGCGTATCTGGACGTAAAACACTGATGTAAATAGCCGCAGCGTAAACAATAGAAATGTTCTCTTGTCCAGACGATGTGTATCGTCATTGCACCCATCCCTAAATGTCTTCATGTTCATCTTTATTTGAAGCACAAATGTTTAATAGAAAAAGGCATTATTTTTTAAAACAAACTTAAAGTGCAAGCTTCACTGAACTGAATGAAACTAAATATTTCAAACTCTGAAATGGCTCCTCAGGCTGTGCTGCTTCTGGAAAATTCCGCTCGCCTGGATTTACATTTCCTTTATTTCCATGAGATATATCTAGTCAGACTGAATGCTGTAAAAGGAAGCTCCTCTTTGATGTCACTATAAGCCACGTTCACGGCTGCTCAACCAGCCAGAAACACTCCCTTCTTGTTTTTAATAAACCACAGTCCCTTGTATCAGTAGTTTAATTGTCATAATTTTCCACAGATGGGACAATCTCAGCGTATTTTACCAAATGAAAACATTTTTTTCTGATTTCATATGTTGTCAGAGAACCCGTTCACTTAAACTGATCTGCAGAAGCAAACACCAACCAACCCGCAGTGGTGGGTAGAAATGAAAACATCCTGTCCAGCACAGCAGGAGGCAAAGGAACCAAATCATTCCAGTTATTAGTCTGAGCAAATGTTGCAAGACACATAGTGATCCACCCATCCACCCATCCATCCATCCACCCATCCACCCATCCATCCACCCATCCATCCATCCATCCACCCATCCATCCATCCACCCATCCACCCATCCATCCACCCATCCATCCACCCATCCATCCATCCATCCATCCATCCACCCATCCATCCACCCATCCACCCATCCATCCATCCATCCATCCATCCACCCATCCATCCATCCATCCATCCATCCATCCATCTATCCATCCATCCATCCATCCATCCACCCATCCATCCATCCACCCATCCACCCATCCACCCATCTATCTGTCTATCTGTCCATCCATCCATCCATCTCCTCCTAGTGGATTCTGGCTGTTACCAGGCCAGAGGACATATATAATCCCTCCAGCGTTTCCTGTAACTACCCGGGGACTCCTCCCCTGTTCCACCTCCGCCTATTATCTGCTGTCTCATTCTTTCCATTCTTTCAGTCTGGTGAGGCTTGGACCATTTTTACACCACTAAATCAAAATTTCTCCAGCTCTTGGTGACAAAGGGAAGTCTAGCATGCTGAGAAACGTAACCCCCCCCCATCCAAAAATCAGTTTCTCATAAAGGTTTTATCTACATTTTCTAAACAAGCTGACCTGCTCGTCTCTTTTCTGTGAAAATGTCCGAGATGAGAATTAAATTCTTAGTTTAATGGTATGGACTCGCATGCTTGGTGCTTTCCTCCACCTTTGTCACATTTGTATTCACGGGTGTGTGTGTGTGTGGTGACTCATCAAAATCTCCCACTCAGCTCTGAGCTGGCGGCCGAGCAGAAGCCTGTTGATTCCTCCTCATCTGCATCTTCATCTGCTTCAGCGCATCTTGTCACATGCGTCACCAGCAGATGCTGAGGCGTCTCCGTTAGCCGGGAGCGCTGAGGTAGTAATGAGGAAGAGGATGGGATGGGTTGTTTATCTGCTTTACCAAAATGTAGCCCAAAATGCTCGTAACTAGACCAGTCTTCCTGTTTGTTTATGGTTTATGTCAGCATGAATTACAATCACTGTATAAGCAAAGTTAACTAAAACGGTGATTTTTATTTGAGGTCATTGGTTACAAAATGAATATTTAGACAACTTTATGCTTAAAGAGTCTCTTAGTAGGATGTTAGAAATCTCCACTCTTCCTGGCTCGTAGTTGAGCAGTTGAGTTTTGTAAGCGTGATGAATGCCGAGGCGGTGCAGAGACTCAGTGGTCGGCTAATGCTGGCTGCTCTCAAGCTACGCTTCATTTAATTATTCATGAGTGCAGCGGAGAATAGAGAGGCATCAGAAACCAAAGTGAAACCTGTGTGTGTTGCTGCCAGTCACTGGACCACAACACCAGGTCCAGATGAATCTGTTAGGTCCTGTATCAGAGCCTTGCTGCATGTTGAAGCGTCTTCATCTGCTGCTGTTAGCTCTTTAGGCCGGACTCTTATTATTATTAGTAGATTAGCAGGGAAATTCCACAATATTCCACGCTGTATAACAGAAAATCTGCAAATCAACTCCAGAAAAACTTTGCAAGATGTTCAGAAAGCTTGGAGAACATTGATCGAGGATTTCAGGGTTCGTTTGCATCAGGATGGTCCGAGGACCCGGTTTGATGTGCTGGGAATGCCACTTTGTTTGTTGTTTCATTGAAGCGGACCAAACCGCCTGGATGATGTCTAGCAATTACAAAAAACCTCTGGTGTTGAGTCGGACCAGAGTGTAACTCAGCTTTCACAGCGCTCTAAGCGAGCCGTGCTATCTGTGGAATCGGACCAGGGTTTGTTTAAAAGAGGGTAGCACAAGTTCTAGCTTTATACCAGAAGTCTGCCCCCTCTGGTGACAAGTGGAAGTGATGCTTAATGTCATGTTATCCATTCATAGTGGTCAGTGTTGCCTTCATGATGCTCTAATGGCGGCGGAGTAAACGATTCAATACTGGCAGCGGCAGGTTAACGAGCACGCGCGACGCGTCAACCCACATGCAGCCCTGAGGATGCGAGCACGAATCCCTCTCACTGAGCCGCAGAAACAGGACTATAGAGGCAGCTGAGGTGGGTAGAGATCGGCTCATGCTGCACATCAGGCTGCAGGAAGAGGATGTTGGGGAAAGAAAATAATAATATTTAGCATTTCAACATGCGCAATGCAGAATGCAGTGCCAGTATAAATGTGACTTAAAAGATCAAAAAGGAGTTTGGCTCCTTAGAAGCTAATTATAAGGCAACGGGAAGTTACTCAAAACAGTATTTTGTTTAGTGTTGATTCGTTCCTTCTTTTTCTGTCCATGAAAATGTTTATCAGAACAAAAGCAACAGTAAAAACAGTCTAATTATTAGTTTGACTAATCATGTACAACGCCATCATCTGATACCCAGTGTCCAATGTCCGATTATGAGAAGTTTAACACACCTACATTTCTCTCCAATAATCTGATGTCTTCCGGCTTTTTACGCTTTTCAATTACAAATACAGATGCAAACAGAACAGAGAAGAAAAACACGGTGCTGTGCAGCAGCAGGAAGTCCTTTATAGCTCAGGTTTATCAGCTCCGACACTAGCAGCTAAAGCTAAAGAAAATAAAAGAATCATACATACATGCTCTCAAAGAACTTTTATAGCAGACTCGAAAATGTAGACGAGGGTTGTTCCAATATTACATTTCCATATTGTGCATGTGGACGCATCACATCGGATTATTAAACCGTTAGATTACTTCCATTGATTCAATGTGCTCATTAGTTTGCCTCCATGACGCACACAGTTGGTGTTTTCATTCATTTGTCGGACTTGTGAGGCTAAACATGCTAAATGTGGCGAGGAATGTGTTTCTGCAGTGCAGAAAGCGTTAATCAGCTGCCGGAGCTGTGGCGGCAGCTGCAGCGGCTTTGCCTCGTGACACCGTCTGCAGCGGGAGTTTGTTTATGCAGCCGCTGCAGCCCGATGGGTTCATGTGTGTGTGTGTGTGTGTGTGTGTGTGTGTGTGTGTGTGTGTGTGAACGCAGGCTGTCTTCTGTTCATCAGTAAGAAACACTGATATCATGCGAACACACCCAGAGGAAGTGCAGCATCATGCTGCAAGCTGTCGGGATGTCTTTCACACCTCGCCAGCCTTCTGCTGCACCGTAGCAGAAATGGTAACAAACAGCTGCTTGCACTGTAATAGCTGGTAAAAATGATCCAATCGGATCCCAATCAGCCAAGAATCATGTCAGCATTGCCCTTACCTGCCCTCTGATGCATGCGGCCTGTTTCTGCTGAGGCGTGTGACTCCTCTGTGTTAATCTTATGTAATAATCTCCTGTTAAAAGGCCAGAAGCCGTGTGGAAATGTTACAGAAAACATGGCATTTCCTGAAAGCATGAACTTCATTTGCAGCGTTTCTTCTGATGCTGTAGAGGCGGATCTCTGTCTGCTCCAAACAAAAAGGGGAAAATGATCCTGGAACAAGGTGATAGCTGACAAGAAGTAATCCAGCGGTGTCTGCGGGGAGAAAAATGGCTCAAGATGAGAGTAATGTGGAGATAGTTTTGCATTTGTTTTTACTAGATATTTAAACAGAAAGGTAATGAGACTTTAAGGACATTAAATGCCAACACAGGAGAGTAAGACTCCTGGAATTGAAATGAAAAGTACCATTAACCTAATCCCAGTCCTCCAGAGGCATGAACACCTTTCAGGATCCGTTACAGTTTATTTATTGTTGAAGATGCCATCATCTCCCTGCTCTCTTCTGGACCAACACTCTGAGAAACACGGTTTTCAATTTCTAAAGTGTTTTTACTACAGTTCAGCCTGCTCCCTCATGTCATGTCATGTCGACACAGATGACGGATACCCAGACGCACGGACAGTATTACCACCGGGAACCGCGGCGGTAGTGTTGAGCATAGTTGAGTGGAAACAAACCAGAGAAGAAGAAGAAGAGGAATGGGAAGAGGAAATCCGTAAAGAAGAATGAAGGCGGGAGCGAAAACATTAGAAGCTGCACAATATTTAGAAATGAGGCTCTGCCTTGTGTTGGTGGTTAGAAACAACTTTATAGCAGCGCATAAGTGCCCCCGATGTCCGAAACTAACGTTGTATCGTGGTGTTAACAACAAACTCAGCACTGCCCCTTAGCGGAGGTTAGCCGTAGTAACAGAAACGATGCATGGAAGTATAAATACAGCGACACATGAAGACGTTTGGAACTGACGTCCACATTTACGTCCGTCAGAGAGCAGAAATGAGCCATAAAGGCCCATTTATGCTCGACGCAGATGACGGATACGCACACGCACAGAAAGTTTCGTCCGTCTTTTGCGTCAATTTCGTGCGTTTTTGGTGCGTTTTCAGGCTCTATGCGCATCCGTCACTCGACGCAGACGACGGAGTAATACCACCGGAAACCGCGGGGTCAGTGTTGAGCAAAGTGGAGCAGAAACAAACCAGGGAAGAAGAAGAAGATAAACAGGAAGAAGAGAACCG
>JAVQJG010044649.1:0-19848 GCA_036024015.1 Craterocephalus amniculus
TACATTTACTGTTAGGGCTTATTATAAACCATCACACCAAATAAGATGCTCATTATGCATTTTCTTCTGCAATATTCATTATTTGAACCTTGAAAGAAATGGCCACAATTAAAACTGCCTGTGCAATGTTTAGGAAAGAAAAGTGCCAAAAATGAACTGAAATTGAATATAAACATGATTTTATGTGAATCATCGAATTTTTGACTGACTTTAGCAACAAATGTTTACAATAGGAAGCATAGTGGGGTAGAGTTGCTGTACAGTAAGGCTTGTACAAGAAAAAAAAACTCATTCAAATTTGTTTGGATTATCTGAACTTGAAGTCACCCTTCTAGCATTAATAGAAATACATGTGTTCATTAATGTACATTCAAAATATTTTTCATATAAATTTTTCCTTTATAGCTTTAAATGTCTCAAATATGGCACATTTGTCTAATTTAATAAATACACTAAATAAAAATAGCTGCGATGGATCGGTGACCTGCCCAGGGTGTACCCTGCCTCTCACCTGATAAGGATAGGCTCCAGCACAGACGTAAACCTGGTTTGGATTAAGCGGCACTGAAAATGAATGAAAAAGTAAAAAATAATCCCACCTTTAAACCACTGACTTGCTACAGATGTTCAGTCTCCAATGGAAGGATTTATGCAGATTCTTGAATTGTTTCCTAAACGTGTGGGTTGCGGCCAAAGATGATGCATTGCTGATATGCTTCTGACTATAGTTTAGAGCGAAATAAACACACACTACTGCAGACCTGAGCCACCTGTTTAATCTGTGTTTATCACCAAAGGAAAGTGGTGGGCATTTGACAAGAACCTTATCACTGTGCATGTACACTGATAAGTTCTGAGTGCTGTGTGAAAAAGGTTTGTTAGCACACAACCAACATGATAGCATCAATTAAACATTGTTCCCATTCACCAATAGAGATGAGTCCCATTCTACTAACAGAGAAGATCTCTGTTATCTGTTTTCTAATGTACCACCTCAAATTGTGCATTAACAATCATGGATGTAAACAGCCTAAATGTCAATCCTAAAGTCACTCAGAATAAAAAACAATAAGTCTTCCCCGCCGACACACACGCTTGTTTACGGAAATAAAATTTAAAAAACACAGTTTATAGAGTGGGAGTAAGTTTATGTCAAAAACCCTTATCATCCACAGCTGTACAACAGATGCAATGAATACAAATGATCCATAATAATCACAACTATGACATGCTGATAGGAAAAACTTTTGAATACCATAAACAGTGCAAACAATTCAAAATGCTTCTTATCATATAAGACTAATGACAAAATATAATATGTACTGTATACAATACAGTGATGAGACATTGTGAATAAACCACATTATGTACATTTTATCCAAATGTACAAATAAAATATATCACATTATCATCAAGTGCCAAAGAAAATGTGTTTCTTTTGTACATTCAGATTTTACTCTCAGCATCCACATTGGCTGGTCACAGTTTTCAATGCACAGAAACGGAAACAGACATTTAGGTACAACAAAAGAGGACATTTCATTTTCATCTGGTTACAATGACCGCATGTTTATGCACAATACAGACCATAATATAGTAAGCACACAATATACTGTATTGTCCAAATTTATTCAGAAAAGCAATCATTCTGAGGCGAGATTATTGATTGCTCTTTGCAGCTGATCTTGCAGTAGTCTGGAGAGTATTCGGACCCAGCATTTTGATGAAGCACACATCAGGACTGTCACGTTTTGAGGAGGCATAAAAGCTACAAACAAGTCTGAAACCTCTTCCTCTGCAGTCAGTCACTTCCATTTTTCCCTTAATGTCAAACTCCTTGATGGGGGAGGTTTTGCTGGTATCTGTTCTCACAACTTAATGTACTTCTGGCTGCTTTTTTTTCAATCTAAAAAAAAGGTGGACAGAAGATCATCAATTAACAGAAGAATAACATAAAAATAAAAGAAAAAACCTCTGATATCCACCCAAAGAAGCTGATCTTTCTGCCTTCATCTTATCAGTGTATCATATTCTGAGCACTTCAAAAAGATTTCAGTTTGTGGGGTATTAAGGACAGCAGGTACAAAATGTCAGCCAAGAGGAAAATTAAATCTCATAGGCATTTGTTCAGAAACAGAAAATCAGAGATTTAAATGTCACTTGACAGAGTACAGTTGTCTCTCTGTGCAGTGATACCAACGATAACTGCAGAGAAACTGCTTCTACTTTTGCTCCCAGGAGGAGAGAATGACAGGCAACTTAGATGGACAGTATGGTGGATTAAACTCAAAAGTGTTTTTCAATCTCTAAGCTCTACTTAGAGTTAGGAAAAAATATATATCATCTGATTTGTTTCTTCAGATGATGGTGTTAGGCGTTTAAACAGCTACTGTACATCTACTCTGCAAACTGTTTTCCTGAAATGAAATAAGGCATTTCAGTTCATACGGTGTCATTAAAGACAGAATTAAATACTGACCGTACTCAGTTGTCGATATCTGATATGTGGTTCTCTATCTGTGACACAAAAAGGAAACAGAAAATGATAATAAGCACTTCCATGGTGAAAAGCCTTTAAAGTTCACATAAGATATTTCTGTCATTTTGTACTAAAAGGTTGGGTTTCGGTTTGTGTAACATTTGACTGCATCATTTGCCAACTGGTATGAACACAATAATGACCATTTCACTTCACCTTCCCACTGCAACTGTGTAGGAAAAAGCTCCTGGCGAAGAGGGTGAGCTGTGCTGGATAAACTGCCTCTTGTATGCCAATAAAAGTACACAAAACTCAAATTCACAAGAGTCTGCATTTATATGACAATAAAAGTACGAAAAACTCAAATTCACAAAAGTCTGCATTTATAAGCTAAGCTAGGATATGCTAATCTAAGCAATAAACAAGATTTGATTCCTTTATTAGCTGTTCTCTAACATGGATTACTGCTTAGCCATCATCTTGCCTTCTCCCACTGCTGCAACTGGGTCTTGGATGTCATCCCAGTATAGAGCATGGCTTCCTGAACAGCCTGACCAGTTTTTCCTGTGCACAGCTCATATGCTGCTAACCAATTAGTACAACTCCATAATAATGGCTGATGCTACAGATTAGGGATGCAAACGATCAAGTAAATTATTAATCGATAGTCGTTTCATCTTATTGATTGTTGATTGAATAATTGATTTTCTGAGAAGCTGAATTTCCCTCTGAATCAACAGGTTCCTTTCTATGAAAATGCTATCTTAAGAGAAAATGCAAATCATATTCCTTATTAAAAGATTTATTCTTAACAGCAGAAACAACACATTCACAGATGGAACAATGCAAACAAAGATATTATTATTGTTATAATTGTAAATTTAACTTAATATAAGAAATTTAAGTATTATGTCTATGGTCAGGCTTCTCTTGTTTTTTCCCACATGTCAAGGCCTTCTGGTATCAAGCGCTCCCTCATGTGGAGTGGTGAGGAATTACAGGTTCATAACGATTAATTGCGATTCATTTATTTTAATCAAGTAATTTCTTATCAAGGATTATTTGATGATCAATTAATAGTTTGCATCGCTACTACAGAGCTAGTGACAATTTATGCAAGTAGCTGACCCTAAATATTACACATAAAAAAAGGTAAAGAACTTTTGTCTGACAATTTTAAGACATCAAAGATAAACATTTTTACTACACTGAAAGTCTCACTAAAAATCTCTTCTGACTCTTGTTCAAGTTTCGTTATTTTCAGTTCAGTTTATTGTCAGTTTTATCATGCACCACACAGCAAAATACCCTTCTCTGCTTCATACAAACACACGAATTGTACGAAATCATGTAAAAAAATCGTCATGAGCTTCAAGCTGCTGATCTTATGGGAATATCAGCAGCAGAAACTGTTTTTAGTTTGAACAGTTTCTTTCTGTTTACTTTCTTAAGAGTAATATCAAACAACATATGCAGGTGGGTAAAAACATTCCGAAGTGTTACTTCTTTTTCCATTAATAAGACAGCAACTTTCAACTCAGGATCACTCCGGCTGTGTATGAGAAATGTGAAGCAAAGCCTGCATATTAAAGTGTTATCACATCTTCAGACTTTCCAAAACAGGCCGTGTACTGAAATCTGTTTTGATAAAACAAAAGGGGAAAACTTTCTAATATACAAGTCTAAATGCATGAGGAATTTGGACAGAAGCATTAATAAGAAATCATTGAAAGTAACTGGGTCTGTAATGACACCAGTAGTTTATTAGGAAATAAATTGGATTTGAATGACAATAGTCATCTGTTTTCCGTCGATATATCTTTAAAAAACCTGGGCATTATATCACTACATTTTTCCCAAAATGCTTAGATCCTGGCTCTAATCTTGTGGAAAAAAACAAAAATGCATGGCTGATCCAAACAGTGACTGAGCACAGAGAAGCCAAACAAAGATTGCAGATACTGACTGTCAGACACACAGCAGCTCAGCTGAACACATTACTGTAGTCTGCTTTTACTTCAAACCAGAAAAAACCCTAACACCTGCCTGAGACTGTATATATCCACTCACCATGTCGCTGGTGCCTTCATCTTCAAAGTCGTCTTCGCCGCCATCCGTCATCTCCCCCGCCTCCACCTCGGCTGTCCCCTCAGCTTCCTCTTCGCAAGAGTTGTCTGCTGCATCTCCATGGAGACACTCACACACCTCCTCTGGTTTCCTTGGCATCTCTGGCAAAAGACAGATGGGGACACTAGCAGTCGACATTAGAACATAACACATTAATATTTATATTTCTTTGAAATAAACCAATATACCGTTCAGAAAAAAAAGATTAACATTTTTATGTGTTTCTGCATACTTGCCCCTCTGTTTTAAATTCTGAGTGTGTCTTATACGTGTCAGGAAAAGGTCCTCCCTTCCCTTCCGTCAAATCTTACCAGCATCAGAGCGATGCTGCCTCTCAATCTTCTCCAACCTTCCAAGCAGTGAGTCGATTTTCATCTTGATTTGTGACAGCTCCCTCTTGATGGTTAGAAGTTGGTTTGTTTTCACTATGAGCATATATCAATAAAGTTAAAAAAGGATAATTAATTTGATATACAGACACAATAGACATTTCTCATCAGTCAGCTTTCCTGCTGAATGTGGCCGAGGCACAACCAGCAGAGAGGCATGTTGAAGACGAGAAACCGAAAATTAAGAAAATGTTACTTTGTTGCTGATCTGTAGTTTGACCAGCATAATAGAAACTGCTGGACTAAAAGATAAAGCCATTTAATCTTATTTTTCTCATTTCAGGAAACTATTTTCAATAACACGAACCTGCACAATGTGGTCCTAATGTCAATACAAACAAACACAGGGGAGGATGATCATCCTGTAGATTCAGTTTCTGGTTAATGATCACTTTTTTAAAGCGTTTTCTTACTTACTTACGCCCCCCAACTAATTTTTCAAAGGATATACTCAGAGTTTGATCACTGATCCTTCATGTATATGGGGACTATATCTGTCTTCCATTTAATTTGTAGACAGCAAGAAGACGCTGAAATCTTTATCATCTTTGCATGTGCGAGCGTCACCTTTCACTGTATTCCTTGTCAATTACTTTTATTTAAAATGATAAGAGGCAGCAAGCAGCACATGCCAAAGATTCCCTCAAACTTCAATTATTGCTTTAAAGGAGCTATACATGATATTATTTTAATCTTTCTAAGAAAAATGGTTTCTACACGGTATATTATGTGATAAAAGGGGTAAGTCCATAAAAACGAATGACTCATTGATTGCATATCTCTACCAGTACAGGACATTTTAGTTAGCGAAAGCGGCTAATTTTTAGCTCTCTCTGCCAATGGGGTTAACTTCCGTAACTTCCAAATTCCGATCAGCCAGTAAGAGCGTTACCCTAGGAATCTGGAAGTTCATGAAGTTAACCCCAATGGCCGCGAAAGAGCATCACGCCAAAGCTAAAAACTAGCTGCTATTGCTAACTAAAATGGCCTAACTTAATATCAGGTATGGCTTCTTAAACTTTTTTTAACCCTTTAAACATTTCAGATAGTTTTCATTAAACTGAAGACATCTGTTTAATCAATAATGAGTGATATGTTATTAAAATTGCATCACTTAATGTTTTTAATGTATTTCCAAATCCAAAGATTTGCTGTATTTAGAAATAAACTGTCTGCAAGTCTGTGCTCTTCATTCTGCTTTTATTTGTAACTGTAATAGAAAGAGTACATGAGGAGCTTTTTAACTATTTAACATAATATTTCACTGTGTTTGAGGCTTTATATTGAAATTGCAAAATTAAATGTCACAGAGCTTATTTGTACAAACCAGAGAGATAGACTGCAGCTTGTCCCCATATCACTTCACAGCCATTCACTATGACCTTGTCGCTGAAGCTAGACACCAACTTTAATCATTCACTTTTAGTAGAGCGCCTTGTTTTTGTGACAAGGTAAAGGTAGCTCAGAGGACATTTTAGCACAACTGAAAAGAGGTGTTGTTTATGTGATGTGTTGCTTATGAGTTATTGATTGGGAGGAGTACATTTCAGCATCATGGAGGTGAAGAACAGAAAAGTTTTGCTATAGTTCACCCAAACCCCTCACCTGGAATCTGTCTTCTCATACTCAGCTCTAATCAATCAGGACACCTGGAGAAATTGGAAGCTTTTGTGTCTTTCTGAATTGTTATAGAGAATTGTCACATTGCATTATTGGACTTTTAGACACCAGAAAATCCATATAATTATAGATTAATCCACTTTGGAAGTTAGAGCCAGTGAGTTAAACTCAATAATCCATAAACAAATATTCTCCCACAACTCTGATGATCTAAGTCAAATGTTTGAAAATGCCAAACAATTAAGTTCAAAAGCAACAGATTTATAGCCACATTTATATATTTATAAATGTTTGTATAAAATATATAACAAAGTAAACATACACTTTGGAGCAGTAATGGAAGCGCCAATGTTGAGCGCTCGCGAGGGTGAAGAGGACGAGGAAGAAGAAGAACAGGCCCTGACTGGAAAAGAGGATTTGGCTCTGCGAGTGGATGGGACGACTAGCCGTGAGCGTTTGATGGGAATCACTGCTCTGGTTGGGGGCACGACACGACCATGGTACTCAAAGAGTCTGAAGACACACAACAAAATCAAGTTGAGTTGCAGAAAGTTTTTCCTGAAAGAAAAATAAGCAGCACGATCAAGGACTCCAGGGTTAACTAGATTTTATCTAAGCAACAAAAAACATCAAGATCAAAACAAAATGCCACAATAGACATCTGAAAAGTTGAGGTACAACCTGAGCGTTGCCACAGCAGCTACATAAAATCCTGCTTCCAGTTGTCCAAGATACAGCAAATTGCCAAAATAACAATGATGACTCAAAGCTGAAGCATTCAACTCTGCGGGTTATTGCTAAGTAAAAGAAGTAAACAAACCAATGAAAATGTCAGAACGAAGATACAGTCTCTGCCTTGGCGGAACAAATGACCAGCCAGGGAACTATTTGACATTCAGCAGATAAAAGCATCATTAGTAAGCCCCACAGAGAGGAATAAACCCCCCCTCCACACTAACACTCATTATGGCTGTTATGTATTTACTTTGCCTCAGATGGAAATGGAACCAGTCTACTCAAAAATCATCTTTATTCAGGTTCGGAAATGAGGAGAAAGGATTTTTGGTTTAAAGGGCAAAATAACAGGTGACCAGGAAATCACTGATATAAAATATAAGAAAGAAAAAAAGACTCATTAATGTTTTCTTCTTACAGACCTGCTGTAGAAATCATCTCTGTAGTAGTCATAGTCAAACTCATAGCCACTGCGGACAAAAAACAAGACACAAAGACATTTTCAGTATTATGATAAAGGAACATCATATTCTGATGAAACATAATTAGATTTTTTTTTTAAAAATCACCATTATCTATTATGGTGCAGGGAAACTAAAGCTAATTAGCTATTACTTAGTTATTAAAGAATGAAGCTATTAACTATTACTTTAAAGTCAAATCTTTAGCCATCTTCAGTAAAGAGGCCTCATATTAGTTTGATCATGCTTTGTATTTTAGTGCAAGCAGCAGAGGTATCATAAGTTGAATTAATGTTATGAAGCACTGTTTGTGATCATTTTAGAAAATACATTTAAAAATTTGACAAAAACATAAACCAGTGGAAAAGTTTGGTCTATTGAAATCAGTAAAACAGTGCTGTGAATCAAATGCTCATCACAAATGGCCTTTTTAAACAAATGTCTTTCATTTGAATGTACATTAGCAGCTCACTTGTAAAATCTTGCAAAGGTCATTAGTTACATCATTGCATTGCATTTCTTTTCTTTTTTTTCAATTTAAATAATTTATGATACTTTGCTGCCTAAAATACTTAACAAAAATGGCAACCAGCAGCTACAGTATAAGGATTTATTAGCTAAGTGAGTATAGAGTATGTACTGTATATTGCTAGGTATCAATAAATCCACAGGGGAGATGTGGATCTTATGGAGAGATTTGCATTCAGTCCCACATTAATCTATGAAGTACTTATGGGTAATTTTGGGCTCCAGCCACAATTGCCATTGATGGAAACATAACACCTGGGTGCATACACTAATTTTGTACCTGCATTAAAACAATAAATAAACAAACCATTTTATTTTGGTTAAAAACCTGCAACTGCAAATCAAAAAATCAACTTAATATACTAACTTTTATTTATAAATTAGCCATTAGTTGTTTTTCAGTGAGAATTGATCAGTCAGATGACATAGACAGTAACAGAGACTTTCAATAGTACTACCTCCAGACCTTGGTTAGTATTGACCCTACTGTATATTTCTTGTTTTACTAATTAGTCCCTTTTCCCCCAGTGAAAATCCAGGGGTCAGAGATTAGAACTGCTAACACTAACTTGCTGTTGGCTGTTATTTTGTTTGTCTGCACTGGTTCTTCTTTGCTTCCAACAAGACTATAGATCATAGAAACGAGCTGGCGTGTAGCAGTGTGACAGAGGGGAATAAAACACATGGCTAAAAAATTGCCTGTTCTTCTATAAGTTTTTGGCCTGCTGGGGAGGATCATGAGCACAAATCTTACAGACAGTAGGAGGTAAGTATAACACCCAAAGTAGTTCAACAAGAGAAATATCCAGACCTGTAGAGAGATGATAGGGGTCTCTTGGAGCCCATCTTTGGCCTGTATGGTTTTGGTTCTCCTGCCATGTTAATATCTGGGAACAAAAATCAAATACTGCCGTCAAGACAGAGTGGCATCTTACTTAATGTAGTATGTTACGATAAAATGTTCATGCAAGAATGTTTTTTTTTAGTAGGGGTAGGGCTTTTAATGGATTTCATTAAACTGTTTTTGCAATTGCACTTTGTACAGCATTTTATTTTCATTGGAGACCACCTGATCTCTCAGAGCTGTAGAGCTTCGTAAACGGTGCATTTACTGATTAAAAACAAAGGTTTAGGTTGTTGGGATCTTTTAAATCAGTGAGTCACTGTCAATCGATCAACCTTAAAAGTCTACAGATTCTACTAATCGTTTGAGCAGTCGGTTACTTACAGTGCTGCATTACTTAGTGCCACTTTGGTTTATCAACTATCTTTTCAACGGGGCTTTAGACTTTTAGGACAAATGTATGATAAATTAAGGTTTTAGTGGAGACAGTGACATTTTTTGGAAGAATTAATGTACGGATGAATTGCAAAAATGTACCTATTTCTATCAAGTTTTCTACCAATAGTTTTTTAAATGGCTGAGCCTCATTTCTCAATTGTTGTTCCCTTTACTAATACAAAGGGTACAACTAACAATTCTCTAAATAGATTTGCACAAAACATCAAACCTTTAATGATTTCCAATCAAATGTCCACTTTCATTAACAATCCGAACCCCAAACATATTTGGTTTACAAAGATCTATAACTAATGTCTGTCTGTCTGCATACTTTAGGAAAGCATTGGTTAAAGCTCTTCAACCAGGCCTTAGTGTGATGAGTATCACGAGGTGAAAGTACAATGAATCAATTCATCAAGATTTTACATCAGCTTATAGTAAACTGGCATTTTGACAGGCGGTGGGAACTTTGTAAGTGTTTTAATGGAACTGTGACAAGTGAGAAACAATCCGTTCAAAGTCAGTGTTGGGACACAAAACAAGTAGGAAAAAACAGCAAGAAAAAAGAAGCATTACCAAACTACTTTGACTCATCTGCACACACCTCACGGCTACAGTCATGACTGGCGGCCTCCTCTACCTGCCAGGAACTCCGGTGCTTTAAACCCGGCTTGTATCACTGAGTTTAGCCTGTCAGCTTGTCGTCACTGCTTCTGCTCAAAATCAGCTCAATAAGCCTTGAGTGCTGCTCAAGGTCATAAGCAAAAACACAAACAACCCCCCCCCCATTGCATGGATGCACAGTCTCTCACACTGACAGGATAGGAGAGATCCCTCTCTGATGAAAGACTTACCCTTCAGTTGCCGAGATAAAACACCATTGTTGGGGTGAGTGAAGTATGACGGAATCTGAAGTGAAGCCATTAGGTGTAACGTGATGCGGTCGCGGTTTCCTTTCTACCACTGGCAGAGATTTTAATGAAGTTTTGAGAAGCAATGTTCAGGAGATAAACTTGTAAATGAAAGAATGTAAGACGTCTCAGGTATTTTTCTGATTAACTCTGGCATGCCTTCTCTCCGCCTCACACACCAGAAACTGCAGACTTATGCGGAGCGATGTTTGGAGACCAGGCTTTCTCAATTTCTGTCTTTATTAAGACTTCCTCCTTTTCCTCCTCTAGCTCCTAATGAATTAATGGAGTTGGGATGTCTCGGTGGCTTTCAGGTGCACAGGGACAGCTGTATCATTATCATTAAGACACAGGATGATGTGAGAAACGGTTCGCATTGTGAAGCCTACTCTCCTCTTGTCTTCTGCTAGGGTCATTAAAGAGAGAGCAGAGCTCTAAAAAGCACTCTGAAATGAACGCGGCCACCCCTCAGCACCCCTGACAGACACACATTGAGCCTTTGATTAATTACAGTCATTATACTAATCATATACAAAAGTGGCATGAATAAGGGTGTGGGTGCTTGTAGACAGACATGTTTGTGTGTCTATCCATTAAAATCTAAGGCAAGAGATGGAGGAGATAGGGCTTGTGTTGCTAAGCAATAGCCACTCAAGACTTAATTGACACTATAAACTGTGCAGCATCACATTGAGAGGGAACATAAAAAGTTACTTTATGCTGAGGACATGATTAGCAGGTTGGCTGCTGCAGCACACTGAGGAAAACGCAAAGTCAAAGAGAAAAGCACAACAAACTCAGAAATTATAACACACAAACCTGGGGGCTTTTTTTCGTTTTGGTACAAGGTTTTTTTTTGGAAGGTACTGCAGCAAATTTTAGCTGTTCTGTCCAAAATGGAGCGTGTACAAAAGCAAAATGTAAATGCAAAGAGATCTAAACCAAGAATTTGTTTGGATGTTACTGTGAAATCCTAAAGGAAATAACATACCTTTTAATTACTAAATGACCCAATATGTTTCCCTGCCAGTCTGATATTAGATAATCAGGTTGTGCATTTATCCTGAATAATGTGAATATTTGGTAGTTTAATGGAAATTAATTAAATCAAAATGATGAAAGAAGCTTAAACTTCACACAGGGATGATACAGGCTGTTAAGATTTACAAGAAAATTGGCTGACGAAAACTCTGAGTCAAGCAGATGATATTTTTAGTTCTCCTCCTTCCTAAAAGTTTTCCACACTTGTCAAAAAATTTGAGGAGTTCATTAAGCCTCCAAACTGTTCAGGAAGCAGTCTGCGTGCTGATGGCATCTGTAAGAAACATGTCCAATCCATGTCCAACCCAGAAAGATCCCACATCTCAATCTACAAGGCCCAAAGGATCTGTTGCTCTGATGTTAATATGCATGACAAGGTTGTGTCATATACAGTATCAGAGCATAAGATCTAAGTGGTTTCTTTTCCTTTCCATCCCTCTTAACATTGAATAAATGACTAAATAAAATTGTATAGGATTTATTAGTATTACAGAAGTGTAGAGGTAAAAGAGAGAGGTGAAAAGCCTTGAATGAGGAGATTAAAAATGTACGTTTCATTTTAAATCTGCTACCTTCAAACATAATTTCAGTTCGGACAAATTAAGATGAGTACCATCTGACTGGGACCGATTTTGTCAACAGACCTGGAGGACAAAAGGTTGCTACTTGTCAAACCTCAAACAAAGGAAAACAAACCAACTGATTTAACAGGATGGAGAACCTGGTATTAGAAAATGCAGTGGATAATGGAAACCGAGACATTTTAACACCTTCTATGACAGCATTCTGCTGTTTGGGAGTTCTAGCAAAGGTTTGTGTGGATATTCTCTGCCATGACTTCTGGATGCCTTCATTTATAGCCCCGCCAGATTCTCTAACTAAGCCGCTTTTTATAGAAAAAGATCATTAGTGACGACTAGAGAAGATTTAAAACTTTGTAGTATTTTGGCTTGTTAATCTTTGAATTTTTAGTGCTTCTATTAAAAAAGCAAACTTCTGTCTTCATGATAGCCATTGCTAATGGTAGAATCATGTGTGGTAAAACGGAGAAGACAAACTCTATATTATGTTTCTGTCAATACAAACTGGAGCTGATAAATACTAATGGCCACTTGAGTCACCTGACCCTGGATTGAATACCGACAATTTCTTTACCAACCAAAATGATAGACGCACAACAGGAGAGTTTCCAAGAAATTAAAGAAATGTGCAACTTAGAATAGAATAGAATAGAATAGAATAGATATTTTTATTGTCCAGTAAGTAGAGACGTTTATTTTGGAATAATGAGAATTTTTGGAAAATATATAAGGAAGGATATCAGGATGGACCCATTCACAGAGGTAAATGGTCTGGTACAAGTCATAATCAAAGCATAAAAAGAATAATGTCTAAACTAATAAATAATAATAAAAAACACAAACACACACAAAAAGAAAAATGGGAATCAGAACTTATAAAAATTTAAGATGCAGACAAGCTAAATATGTGGAAAATGCAATATTCATACACTAGTTCATGGATCTGAATGGAGTTCTCCAGATTTGTTTAAATTATGCCCCGATTTAAAACAAAAAGCTACCCCGTTGGAGACATTGTGGAGCGCTGAATGCAGATCACTCTCACATTTTTTGGAAATGTGATGAAATAACAGTTTTGGAAAACGATCCATGTTTCAGCACTAAACGTACTTGTTTATGTGGTCCCTATGTCCTGTACAGTACTGTCTTGTGTTTTTCCACGTGAAGAAAGACACATTGAAAGACAGATACTTAGTAAAGATTCTGTTGATAGCTGATAAAATAGCTATCACAAATAAGTTGGCTTAATGGGATCCACCTTCTAAGATCACTGCTTGGAGATTATAGAGAGATTCTATGTCATGGAAAAGATGACGCATCGACTTTGTTAACAGGAAACTTATTTAATGAGAAATAGGGAAAATGGACTATGTTTATATCAGAACAGCGACAAAGACTACAGTAAATGCAATCTATTGACTAAGATGACGATAAACACACGTACACTGCGATGGTGCATCTGAACTATTTGATCCTTCTATCCATCTCCTTTCATTTTTACTTTCATCTTTCTTTCTTTATGCTCTATGGTTTTTTGTGATTATTTTGAGATGGTTTTTTTTCAATTCAGCTCAATTCAGCTATATTTGCAGAGTGTCAGTTCATGGCAATGTCATCTTAGGGCACTTCACAGACAATCAGTTTGAGCCAAACTTAAAAGCATATTAGAAAAAGACCCAACAAATCTAAAATCTTTACAGACCATTTTATGGAACATAAGATAATGCCACAATTTACAGTTTTACATTTTGCCCTTTGTTCTGACAAAGGGGAAATGCTTCCAATAAAATTAAAGTGACGAAAAAAAAAAATCGATGGATGCCAGATTTAGAAAGAGTCACAGTAAATTCCAGCCTACTTTCTCTCCCTCCTTTTTAAATGTGCACGATAAAACACTCCAACCTGTGTCAGCTCTCTTTTGGCACATCTCAGAGGTCAGAGTGACGTTTTCAGCCATCTGTGTGCAAGATGAAGGCACCAAAGGCAAATTCATGAGACCTCATTTTATGAAAGCACCTCCAGCATGAGTTCGGTAACAGTTTTAAACATCTACACTGGATCCATGAAGAATACAATCATCACCACCTCGGGGGCCTCTGACTCACTTACGACTCATTCATATTAATGAACCTGTGCTGAATTACCTGCGAGTGCATCATTGTGTTACTGCATGCATGTGAGTCTGTTTTAGTTTGACACAAACCCCCTCTGCTGCGGCGAGGCCTTGAGCCCTGTCACTGAAGGTGTGATCATTATAGCTGGACTGAGCACACACATAAATCTTAATACATCTGCTTGAATAAATCTGGATAAAAGAAGTAGACAGCAAAAGAGGTAAAAAGCACTTGCTTTTTCTGACCAAGTCCAATCTTGTTCCACTAACAATGTTCCTCATGAGTGGGATCCCAATGATCATGTATACACAGCATAAACACCTACAACACTTCTTAACACTATTTTCTCTCTTTCTTGGCTCCTATAGTACATATTGTGCGATGCAGCAGTGTGATAAAGCGAGGGGTTGTGATGGAGTGAGAAAAGTAACGGGAAAATATGTTTCCTCCTCCTGCCATTGTTTAAACACAATCTCTCCTTTTGGCAAACACCATCTCTGTGGCGACACGCATCCTGAGAGCAGGTGAGCTATATTTGATTAAGAGATCACCCAGGTATGTGTATGAATACAAATGTGTGATTGAGAGACATGCTGCATGACAGCAGCCTACAGATTCAATCTACACTGTGTTTCCGCGCCCTGTAAATCTGACACACAAGACATGAATAATCTCCCATCCTGGCTCAAGGGCACTGGCTCTTCCTATTATACCTGAGTTTGTGTTTTTTCTCCAACGGGGCTGAGTGACTGACAGGTTGAAAAAGCTGTCAGTCTGCAAGTGATTCTGCTACATTTTCACATATCCTTTGAAGTGCATGTTCGTGCGAGTATGATGACCTTCCAGCTCATATTATATTGGGAAACTTTATGTAAAGCACCTGAGATGAAGTATGTATATAGTTTTTCTGAATTAATAGCAGAGGGTGAGAACAAACGCTACACATGCATGTGTTCAACAGAACGAAATTATACAGAGTACATTGTTAATGAGTGTGTGTGAATGGGTAAGGGTTGCACGATATTGGAAAAAACAGGCATTGCGATATTTTCTTACCCAGCGATACATATTGCAATATGAATTTTCAGCAGATAACTTGAGCAGCACTTGAGGTTCTGCTGCTTTCCTGCCATCTTGTTGTCAGTGAACCTGCACTGATCTTAACTCTTTTAAAATGTTGCAAGCCTGATTTCTGTTTGTGTCAGCTGTTTCTTTTATGTCTCAGAGCCTGCTTTTAATCTGAACTGAGTGTATTTTGTTTTATTATGTACAAATATGAACCATGTTTTACCATAAAAAAACTTGTGGTTCGCTAAACTAATTAAAATTGATGATGATTGGTGGATCACCATGCACTGTGTGTGAGGTACCTTTGAAATTAGATGAAAACACACTGAGTTAATTTGCCACCTAAATTGCAATTTGACCTGCGACGTGACTATTGCCCACAGATATATTGTGATGACGATGCTCAAACAATATATTGTGCAGCCTTAAAATGGTTCCACATGGAAGTGGGGTAGCAGGGTTTGGGGATTTGGTGGGGAACCAAAGCTTATGCTACATTTCAGTACGTTCCAGAAGCTACAATAACAGCTTCACTGGTGTTGATTGGCTGGCCATTGGTGGTCCTGTGTGTTTATTCTGTAATCTGAATAATGCTTAAAGGCTTTCTTTCCTCTGTGAGACAATGGACTATTTGTGTTTGTAATACCTATTAGTCATAATTTAACTTTCATACATTGTGTAATATTTTTAAAACAGTAAACAGAGTTTTGTTTTTGACATTGGAAAGGACAGCAGGGGCCTGTTTCAAGAAGCGGGTTTTGTGGAAACTCTGAGTATGTTAAGCCTGAGTTTGGGGAAACTCGGAGTTTTCCGTTTCAAGAAGCGGGGTATGTTAACTCTGAGTTTGGGGTAAGTTGAGGAGTAAGTGAAGCCCCTTTTACGAAGCGAGGTATGTTCTACTCGGAGTCTGTTACCGCGGTAACATAGGCTGTGAACATGATAGGTGGTTTTATCCTAGAAACTCAGAGTTTGTCTCTGACTCCGCCCTCTTACCGAGTGCTTCAAAGCCGAACCATTTCTTTATTTATTCACGGAGTGCCCATCAAGCTGGAAAAGCAGAAATAAAAAACGGCTGAATGATCTGAATGATGATTTATGAGTTATAGTTCGCACCAAATTTGCGATTACCCCGTCCAAAAACGTGTATATAATCTGTCTTTGTCTCTCGACTTTTTACCTAGCGTGATCGGTTTTCATTACAGTCATCCTCACCCCCACCGTGGACGTGCACGCAGTACTTAACTCATTCTCTGTAGCTAATGCATTACTTTCTGGGGATTTTTTGTACAGCGCAGGGAGAAGTAGAGCACATCATCAGACGTTTGCAGAAAGGTGTGCCTTGTTCTAAAACGTTTTCCTTAGAGAGCAACACACTGTCCCACAGATGGAAGACCATGATGAGGAGCATCTTCCTCTAGCCAGGATCTCTCTCTTTTTTAATGTATGGAAATCACAAAAAGCACGACCGCATACAACCACACAATGAGTCACACATTTATTTCATTTAGTCTGCCATAGGCTATCTTAAGGCAGGGAAAGAAAACCCAAAGATTTTCGCTTAAAATCTTTTTATATTTCATACTATGTATGCAATGATACTCCTCTCACTTCCACTCTAGCAGTTGCCTCAAAATCCCTGATAAAACAGCAAACTGCTGTTACTTGAGCGCAGTAAGAAATAGTTTAAATTCAGTTACCCTACAACTCACTACTACTCCTGGAGAGAAAGTGAAATAAGGACAAAGTAGCTGTGTGAGTGGCAGAAAGCAGTGTGTATGTCAAGAGGCCTGCCGGTACATCTCATCACCTTTCACTGCTGCTCGGCAAGCACAATGATTGGGAAACAGACAAGCCAGAAATGTTGCCATATTTACAGCTGTTGTGTCTACAGTATATAAGATGTGTGTCAGCGTGTGAGCAAAGAAAAGATGTCAACGAAAATAAGAACAGAAATTGTGAATTTTACCTGTAAATAGATAAAGGGACAGCCTAATCTCTGCTTTTTGTATCCTGCTTAATGGATTCATAAAGTTTTTACTTTCTGAAGGTCACTTTTTCAATTTCAGTTTTCCTGAAAAACTCGAATTGTTAGACGTGTGTATTTTATATTTAATTAAGGTGAAAGCAATGAAAGCCAATCTGCTGAATCCCAGCATATTTGACCATGGCCTTACCCTTACTGTCACCTCTCGGTAAAAGAAATGCATTCAAAGCACTCTCAGTTAATTTATTATAGAAATATTTCTGCCTTTTAAAAAAGGCTTTTTACAAAATGATTAATTGTGCTTGAATGGACTAACTGTGTTTAAATAGAGGAAGAAAAAAACATCAAAAGCTCATCTTGAGAAGTCCCTTAAAGTAATGAGTAAAAGTAATAAATACAGTTTCTTATTCTTCTGTTTATATTCAGTTTTAGCTGTCAAAGAAAGCCTCTCAGAGCAGATTTATAGATCTTTACTAATTAAAATGTAAACATGGCAGAGGTCAACCAATCTGAAACAAAATTTTGCTTTAATGTCAAGCCATTTACTGTCTATAACGCCGCTTTCCCATTGTAATTAGCGGGTCTACACGGGTTTTTCAATGCCGGGTTGACCTGCGAATGAACGGCTTTTGGCTCTTTTCCCATTAATTAAAAAAAAAAGCTACCCTGCTGGTAGCTGCGTCGCCTCGGTCTCCACAGCTGCCAGCGTCTGTGATGCAATCACGCGGCGATCACGTTAACGATGTTACCCAGCGCAACAGAAGTCTAGGCAAGTAAACACTAATTGTTGCCATTTTTCTGACTTGTATTTTTTTAGTTAAAGTTTTGCTTTAAAAAAGTAAACGATGGAGAGCGAGTCAGGCAGGAGTCCACGTGCTTCCTTGTTTTATACTTTTGTCTGTCCATAACTCAGCGGGTGACGCCGATTTTCCCACAGAATGTAGGCTACTGACTTTGTGGCCGAAGCAGAGTTGTTTTGTTAATTTTATATCATGTTGTATCATGCACGTGTCATGTTGTGGACACGTACCGCCCAACGTCATCAAGTAAATTAGTGGGTCAATCCGGGTCTGCCGCTCCCGTCGCATGCCAATCAGAGCCGAGCTGTTTAAAGGCGATTTTAACCCCCGTCGCTTGCCGAGTCATTGACACGGGTCGACGCAGGTCAGCCTTTCCCATTGCCACAAAAAACTGTTATTTTGGCCAGTGGAAACGGGGTATGTCAGAGTTCAGGATTTGGAGAATTCTAAGAAATTTCTGTGCACATGGGACAAAGCTAAAAGTAAAAACTAGATGCGTCTGATCTTTTGGCATTTAGCCAGCGCTGTTAGAGAAACCGACATGATTCTTTGGAAATCGCTGCAAGAATTCCAGAAATCACTGTTTGTGAACACAGTTCAGCGGAAAATCCACAAATGCAGGTTAAAGCTCTATCATACAAAAATGAAGTAAGATGTGAAGGATTGCCTCTCTTCTAGACAAGAGCTCACCTAAATGGAACACATTTGTTTACTCCTTATGCATTTTCTTAAATAGCAAAAAAATACTCATTTTGGGTTTAAAACAGAAGTTGGAAAGTCAACGAACGAGAATGTTTTTCAGAAAGAAAAGTTGATCTGTGGTGGAAGTATTGGATATAGTATAAAATATGTTTGTATGATGTATGTGTGTGTATGTAAAATGATAACAGACATTAGCGTCTAGACCATTAAGCTTATTCTTATCAATGTGACTCATTATTCAAGAAGAAGGGATGGGAGCTTACAAGTTACTTTGTACTCCTTTTTGAGTATACATTTGTATGTATTGCCTTTATTGTTTTTCTTTTTTGTTTTTCTTTTTTGTCACATTCTAAATAACCACTTAAAATAGACAAAAATGTGCTCTTCTGGTAGAGTTATTCTTACACTTGTTACCAGGTGTCATGATGCATGACATTTTAGCTGAGTTCATCTGTTGGAAGATGCTTTTGTTTGAGGTGACATGGATGAGAAGTAAACAACAGTGGAAACTACTTATTCTGCCAACAGGTAGCATGCTGTTTATTTGTGAGCAGAGCTCTCAGGAAAAGAGGTGTTGGTTTTATCCAAAGTAGCCCTTGGGAAAAAAACATACCTTAATTGGTTGGTTTGTTCAGCTTTGTAAATATGTCATCAGTCAGTAAATGCATTGCCTTCAGGACAAAAAGGCTTGCTTAAATTAGAGAGGAAGGACACACAGCCCCCAGCTAACACCTCAGTTAGCGTTTCAAAAGAAAAATTTCTTGTGTACCTTTCCAAGCTTATTTATTTGATATCAATTACTTTCAGCAATGAGCCATAAGTACTTTTGATGCATGATGTTATGTAACCCAGAGGTGGGTACAGTAGCCAAAAGCTGTACTCAAGTAAGAGTACTGTTACATGCAAACAAAAGTTACTCAAGTAAAAGTAAAAGTAATGATCAAAATATTTACTTGAGTAAGAGTACTAGAGTACACAGTGAAAAATGTACTTGAGTACCAAGTTACATCTTATTTTTTCCACAGT
>JAVQJG010044654.1:0-19025 GCA_036024015.1 Craterocephalus amniculus
TGTGTGTGTGTGTATATGCATGTACTGTATGTATAACAGTTATATAACAGTTAAACAAAACAGAAAAAAATGTGATGAGGAGTCTTAATGAGGCACAAGAGGGGTAGGAAAGACAGCAGCTCAGTAGTGGCCCCATATTGACTTGTTTCAGATTCGACAGCCAGCCAGCTTCTCCACACAACACCCACATTGTCCGCTGTGCCAATGAGCCAGAGCAAGGCTCTACTCCTCGGGGGGCTGCCTAAGACGAGCACATTATAGATACATGTTAGCCTTGGCCCGGTCCTCTGTATACTGTGTGAGGCACCCAGCGGAAGGGAGACAGAGGAAGGAGGGAGGAGATGAGAAATGAAAATCATATGGAAGTTATTGAAACCTACAGAACGGATAAGCCTATCTGACAGTTTCACAGTCTCCAAAAAACAGTCTTAAAGAGTCTTATATAGAGAACCCTCAATACTGTGAAACATGATATACTGTTTCTGCATAGGGGGTAAGAAGGAGAGGGCAGACATGTTGTTTTTTGTTAAAAAGATTTTTGTGTGAACTGGCTGGATAAATTCACAATACAGTTTTTGGATTAGTTTTAGCTTACTGGATCTTTTTTCTCTAAGATGATGTGCCCTGCTTGTACTGATGGGAAATCTCAGCTGTTGCATGATCAAGTGGTGTAATAGTCACTTGCAAATGGCCAAGCTGCCCGGAAAGGAGAGAGATTCCTGTCTGTGTTCCAACACCTGAGTGACACCGTTTGAATGGCCTGACTCTCCTGCACTCTTTTTCCCACCCTGCTGTTAAGTGTGCATACTTCCACCACAAAATGTTGTTATGGATTTTATCTCTTCGATGTCATTGACCGGAGGTTGGCTGACTGACACCCACGACTCTATGTATCTGCAGCCAGTCCCTCTTTCACTTAGGATCCATCAGCGGCCACAGTTTTTTATCTTGCCCAGGGCAGGCTTCCGATAACACTGTTAACGACAGTTATGTGCAACCACCGGAGCTTCCACTGTCATGGTGAGTAAGTGAGGTCAAGGGCTTTAATCACATCAATATGTTGCACCAAACTCCAGCTTCACTTTTTGGTCATCATTCTGCCATGAAGTGAACCTCCTCATTTCCCTGTTTTATTTTTTTGTCCATCTTTTTAGTTTCTAACCTCTTCCCGGTGGTGAAGACTCTCTCTCCAATGGTAACAGTGTGGAGGGAAAAAAGAGAGGAAAATATTCTTGATGGAGCTGGGCAGGACTGAGCGGGACCTTCTCTCTCTATGCGCCTGAGGGAAAACACTGGTGTTATTTTAGAAATCACACTGTTAAAGATTAATGTGAGGCTGGAGGAGTGTGTCATCGTTTCTTAACGACAGGGCTGAGACGCTGAATAAAGCCAGCACTGTGTTCTGCCTCTCAGCCTAAGGACAGATAAGTTTCCTCTCACCAACCTCACCACTGCTCTCTCTCCTCTTTTGTCCAAAAAGCTATCTCCAAAAGTCAATTTTTCAATCTCAAAAGCCAACATGAACACAAATTTAACAAGTGAATACAAAATCAAATCATCTCTCTTTTGCTTTCTTATTTTTAAAAAAGACCAAAGACTGGGTGAAAAACTGCATACGTTCTGGCTCTGCAGATATAAAAACAACAAAAAATGGGTCAAAGGGGTATTTGCAAACATTTTCTTTGCTGATTGCTCTTGTCAGATGACTAATGGAAATTCCCAGATCCACGTAGTGACCATGCAGCTCCCCCAATAAAGTCATCTGTCATCATCCCATAGACAGGCCAGACAGACAGACAGCTATAAACTTAGGTTCATAGACCAGGAAAGCGCATCCTATCTGCACATATCATGCCTTTGTTATTCTAACAGCCAGGATGATACTGATAACTGCTTATTAAAAACCTCTGATCACAGACACCAGTGAGGACAGTAGTGATAACAGCTGTTAACAGCCGATGATGCCAGTGATAAAAACTTGTGAGGTCTGACGAGTCTCAAGTCTGAGGTGTGCAAATGGGACTTAGTATTGCTTGCTGAAGGTTTCTACTGATAACGGAAGTGCTCGATAAGTCGGGGAACATCAATCTTGTGACAGAGATAGTCGCTGCTTCACACTAATAGGGTTGTAAAGAGCATTGACTTTATATGGCCCAGCTAATAAACTAATTTGTGATGAGCACGAAGGTCAATAGTTTGGATATGTTTAAATCAACCTTCGTATTATTTTTTTTATTTTTTTTTGTTGGTGGTGTTGTTTATTGACAAACTAGATTTGTCAGTTTCTTATTTTTATGATGGAGTCCTTAAAACTGTTAAGACAGATACTCAAAAATCAGCTTTTCATTAGCATGTTTCATAAGAAGGAGTGAACTTTGGAACAACATGAAGTCTATGTCACATATTAAAATACTTGGCAGTGTCTCGAACCACAAAGTCCACTGTTGGACACAAGTTTTCCATTCAAAGCCTCGGGATTAACCTCAGCATCATATCATTGGTTTTGCAACATCATTTCCAACCCGTCTTTTGAAGTTTGTAACATCTATGAGATGATCAAAGTCTGCAAAATTTAACTCATCATGAGTTTTTATGGCAAACACATCAGACAATGGGTTTGTGCAAGGGAGTCGGACAGTTACATTATCTCCACTCAATTATATCTTCTCCGAATTGTATTCAAGGCCAAACCATAAAGACTCCAGAGTTGTTACTGTATCATTGTCGAGCAGTGTTGGACAACCAGTTTATCCCACCCGCTGTCGGTTTCAGCCCAGACACACAGACTTCAAGACAGATGGGTAAACTGGACAGTAGTGAATCATGCTGTTACAATGTTCTGGGACATTGCAGCCATAATCAATTTCATTAGCCATATAAATCATGACAGCTTGACATTTATTGTCGAGGTGATGGGTTGATTGTGTGGACTTGGAGACAGCTCTTGTCGTTATAAATGTTGCTATCTCTTGAGCCAGAGCACAGAAAGACAGAGATGGAAAAAACTGGAGTGCAACAGACCGACCAGGTTGTTGTGCTGCAAATAATAAGACAAATTTGCCATTTACTAAATTCTCTATTATTAAACATGTCATTTAATGATTTAGCAAGGAAAGTTACAAGTGGATTGGTCATTATTGATTTGAAACACTCTAAAACAACTATAGAATCTTTTCTGCCATTATATTTAATGTATTTGATTGTTTATGCACTTAATAGCAAGTGGATTAACAGAATCTGAAAACAGCCACTCATCATGCTTAAGAGGTATTATTTTCATTTGGACATCAGGTTTGTTGTATTTTTTTCTTCCATGTATCAGGCCAATTCAGAATCTCTGGCCACAACAGGAAAAGAAAGCATTTATAGGCAATATCTCCAGACAGTATCTTTTGGCAGTAGCTGTTGGCTTAACTGCTCTGGTATTTATATGTTTCCACCGTGTAAATAATCTGATGGGCCACCATTAGAAATCTCAAGGATAAACAGTGTACTTGTTACAGTCCATTTGTTATACACAAATGCTTTTTGTGCTGTATCTCTACATCATACTCAAAATAATACACAAGCTAATAGCAGCCATCAGGACTATTAAGCTGCCATTATTATTTTTGGTATTTATACCATGTACGTGAGTGGAAAGTGCATTTGAATTTATCCTTAGAAGATTTTTTTTCACTTTATTTGCTTGTGACATTGTAGAATGCTGAGTCAGTCAAGTAAAGTAGGAACCTCTTTTTTCCCACATGCATGTTTCCATCAAGGAAATGATGCGTTTCTTCTGTTTAACAAATCTAAGGTTCAGAGTATGCTAGCTCACTTATTGAAAGGAGCGTTTAAAGAAAGTGAAAAACAAGATTGTCTTAACAATGAGTGTCTTATGAAGACAGTGATCTGTTTACTCTTTCTTCATGCTACAGCGTTCATTTCTGTCCTGCAAATGATCCATCATCTAAGTTTCATGTCTTCCTCATCAACACAGAGGCGACAAGACACAAAGAAGACTATTGAGGGAGTGAATAAAGCCATAAGAGGCCTGACAAAAAAAATCTGGATATTAATTTCGCTATCCATCAGTCTCAATCTTGATAATGATGTTGAGTTAATGATGGCATTTTCAGAAGTATAGTAACAATAACAACAACATTTACTTACCAAATACAAAGTTTGTACATTATTTCTGTCAGCCACCTCAGTGTTTGCGAAAATAATGGGAGTTTAGTTTCAGTCTCATCCCAGCTTTTCATGGATCTTTTGGGCAACATTCATTTTCTCCTACATTTGTAGGAAATGTTGACCTGTGTAGCTATTTCTTATGTGATTATTCAACAGCCTTTGTGTGCTTGTAATTTGTCATTTAGTGCAACAGATTAAACTGAAATTTCCACATATACATATTCATACCCTCGGGCAGGAAATCCTTGGTCAAAACTTGTTTGTTTATTTGCTAGTGAAATCTCATCGGTGATTCACTCATCATGGCTTTTGGCCCTCTCAACCATCGTCATAACAATGTGTAGGGACTGACCTCGAATAAAAACCCTCGAGGTCCTGAAGAAGCTTCCTGCTTGCCCTAGCCAGCAATCCATATATAAACGTACTTAGCCTCCAAGTCACCAGAGACGTTTCACTTCAGTGTTTGGGCTTGCACCCAAGCTCCTTCTATATATGAGTGACTGTGTGTGTGATTCCAAAAATGCAGAAAAACCACAGCATGGATTTCGGGGGAATGCCTGCTTGAGTAACACACACAGTGCATACATACTCAAATGCAGTCGCACAAAAATTGACTTTCATTAGCAAGAGCAAACTTGTTTTCACAAAATTCTCGTTTTTTGTTTTTCACAATTTCTGTCTTACATTTGTCCTTTTGTTTGAGCACGGCCACTTTCAGACCATTAAATCAGCAGTAATGGAGAGTGAGGAAAAATGAAAAGTTAACTTGTGTTTCTGTTAAAATATGCAAACTGTGTAAATGTTTAGCCAGATCTCCATAAACTATGTACAATTTACTCTCCAGTTGTCAATCGTCACATGACAATATCCCAGTGGTTGCTTTTCAGAAGGGTCCTGATGTGATGAAAGATCCTCCCCTCTCTGTTTTTCTGGGTTTTTCTAACCTAATAAAATGAATTCCTGGCTTGAATTAGAGATTCATATTGGCACTCGACAGAGGAAGGGACAGTGTGGTCTTGTATATGTTTCTAAATACAGCAATTCAGTATGCAAGGGGAAACAGAGATATGAAACATATGACACCACCCAGCTGAGAAGGCAAGATCAGATTTATGTAATGCATAAAAGTAAACATTCATATAAGAATTGGCTGCATAGGCATCTCGCTCAGCTGAGATATGTGAGATAAAAAGTAGATGTGGCATGACCTTTGATTTGATCCATACACCCCCAAGCCAAGACCTTAAATCTTACAACCATAACCTCCTGCTTGCTAAAAGGAAATATGTGTCATGGAAAGAATGGGAGATCATTAAAAATAAAGCAATATTATTTTTCCTCCTGCTACCATGTGTCAATAAACTGCAGCCTACATCAAAACGAAGAGGCAAGATGTGATATATCATTATCTGAAAGGCATACTACAGTAGCCGCTGATGCTGTGTAGGCAATCCTCTTAGACCAAAAGTGAGGTTATTTATTGGGTCTCAACCCTGCGGCTGTCAAAGCATCTGCAAGCAGAAGATCTATTGGCTGCCCCTTATTCACTTATGATTATTACTGATCATCTGCCCAAATGACTTATCAATAAAGTAGAGGCCATGCAGATAATTTATCTGTATGATTCTGTCAATATCAAGTTCAGAATCAACAGCCTTAAAAGGATAAGGGCGTCAGGTGATGGATGGTCATACAAGGCTCCCATGAAAATATGACCCTCTTAATAAATTTGCAATATCCTGCTCTCTTCCTCCTCCCATTTTTCCTTACATTCCTCTCTACAGTATCTCCTCTTGTGAAAGTAAACTTCTTTTCCAAGACTTCTTTGCTGAGAAATTGCAATGGTTATTCTGTAACATCATCTCCCTGTAGAGAAACTCTTTAATTGGCAGGTGTGGGAGTGCAAATATTTGATATGCTCATTTGTACCAAGAGTTTGTCACAAATACTGCATGTCTATGCAGGACACTGAAATGATGAGACAAGCCTGTCCAGAGTCCATGTAAACCCTGCCAGGAGATTTCACTTTGGCATGTTCTTCATAAATCATACAAAGATTCTCAGGACATATGGGGTCAAAGCTCGTTCTGTAAATATCAACCGCTTGTATTTGACAAGGTGCCGTGACTTTTCTGAGTCGCACAATAGTTCTGAGTGTTTGCCTTCCAAATCTAACCTTTGTGCACTGAGCTCTATCTCACCAACAGTTCTCAGTTCCGTCAGGGGCCGCACCCTGACCCATCTGGATGTAGGGCAGGTAACAGAGTTAGCTTTAGCACCATGTGATGAGTGTCAAGCCAATCTGATCTGCCATGTGTCTTTAGGACAATGCATTCCTCCGGAAATTTGTTAGCTTTTACCAATGAACTGTACGGTTTTCTCACAAGAAGCATTCCATTGAGTTAAATAACAATGAATAATCAGTGAATATGTGATCCTAATTATGGGGAGCAAGTGAAAATTTTATATCAGCATTGCCCTTTATGTTTGCCTTGGCCAAAGTACCTCAAGTCTTCCGCCCATTAAAGTCATCATAAATATATTCTGACTGATGTACGCCCAACTTCCTGGTATTTAGTGGTGCAAATTTCAGCCGTTTCCTTTCACTCCTGCCTTAGCCTTCTTACTTCTTTACTTAAGCTATGTGTGCAACCTCATTGTTAAGGCATGTTTTTAAGAAGTCATAGTCGTGGTCTTGTTTTGGGTCAGTTGTCAAAGGCTCTATCTCAGGGAAGTCCAGAAATAGCTGTTCTTTACACCCTTTTAAAGCACAGCCAGAGACGTAGAGCCACAAGCAGGCACTATCTGACTTGGTGCTAAAACACAGACTGGATTGTTTCCCTAGTCATGTAGTCTCTGGCATGAAATTGTAAAAGGTTTGTTATCAGGGGATTTCAAATGATAACAACAGACTACAGGGAGGCAGACTTATTCTCTGTATTCTTTTTCTTCCTTTTTGGGGGTAGTGATGTTGTTTTATTGATTGGAAAGTGTTCCGATCAGATTTGCCAGTATCTTAGAGTCAGAGGAGTCAGATCCATTTGTTGAGATCATGTTTGACATGATTGTTACCTCCAATTTTAAAGTCTGCAGCAATGAGAAACAGAACCTCCTCTTTAAATGTTCTATCTTTCCCCTCCCTCTCTTGCTCTTTGACACAAATTCACTTTCTCTGCAATTTATTATTCAACATGACCCACAGTGAAAGCCGGCTTCCTCTTCCATCTGTATGTCAGATAGATCAATAACCCATCCAGGGCATTGCCACCACAATGAAGTTCTGTCAGAGTGCCAAGGAGCTGCAAAAGTTCCCAATAAATGCTTAGCAAAACTTTCAATTTGCGGCTTTCTTGGTGTGGCTCTTGTAGCCAATGGGTTGTCAGTATGGGCTCAGTTTCAAAAGGTCCTGAGGTTTGTTTGCTGCTGGTTCTTTTTGGAAACTTGTGGCTTTGTGACATCCGCAGCCATCCGTTGGGCCATGTTGCAGTATTGCCTCACATTATCCAGAGTTGAGCAGAATTGTTTTTGGCAACAGAATGCTAACATTTTCCTACGATGCAAACCTCCAAGTGAGGCCCTCTTCTTCTCCTCACTCCAGTGGATGATGATGAGCAACCTCGAACGTCCTCCTCTACTGTGGTTGCTACGGCCACTTACTCAACCTTCTCATGGTGAACTGTGTGACTGGAAGATTGCTGTTTGGTTCATTCTTTCAAGGACTGACTTTAGCTGTGCGTGCAAAAGCACCACATGTGCTTAATGGGCCTAGAGTAAAAAAACCCTCTTGGGACATTTCTGCTGTTTTTTCATATCAAATGAGCTCTAGAAATAAACTCAGACTGATTTTCCTCTGTCCTGTCTTTTAGGCTTTGACAGATCTTGTAAAAACAACAAGGCAGTCTGCTCACTGAGTGGCTCTCCCCATGTTCTGTTTTCTTTGTCTGCTTGGTCATCATGGTATGTCAATAGGAATTGCGCTACAGTGCTGTTGAAAAACTCCTGACTCTGTTCAATAACAAAATCTGTGCTATGAAACACTAATAACGGTGGGGTTTTCCCTGCCTCCTGCCCAGAAAAAAAGCACACACCACAGACATGATGAGATACACACAGACACATGTAGTCTCACACACACCGTTACGTATATTCCTAATGAGGGCCTGGACAGCTCTTGGTGGAAGGATTCTGCAGGTGGCTGCACTTTCATCAAGCCACGACTGGATTTGTTTATGTTTGAGGTCATATGGGCCAGAGAGAAATGTTTGTGTGCCCAGACACACATTTACACACTCTGTCTAATTACCTTCACTTCAGTGTTTTCTCTTTTCCATAAGACATATTGACATGTCAGCATATTGCAGGCTAGATATGGAACAAATGGACAATTTTACCTCTCTCTGTATAGTGGAAAATCTATCCCTCTCAACATAGGCCAGTCTGTATTTGGACCTTTCTCACCACCCTGAAGGAAAAGTCACTTTGAGATGACGGTGACACATGCAATAAATCATAGCTCCCTCGGTCAGTGGCTAATCACATTTTCCTTCCCTAATTAATAGCTTATTTATTTGTTTGGTGGGGTTCTGCTGTGAGGTTAGAATTCTCTGTGTTTGTGTTCGTCTGGTATGTGAGACTGCATGTAATAACAGTACGTTAGTGCTGAAAGAGCATCTCAACCTGCCTTTGTTTAAATGTTATTGTCATAATTGTGCATTCCCCCAAAAAGCTAAAGTTGCCCACTAGTTTTTTAAATAAGCTTTCAACAAATGAAAGTCATTTGTTCACATTTCAGTTGGCAAACATGATAGATATGAAATGCATTTAATCCAAAAGCAGGAACCCTCATAATTAGTACATTTATGACAATGAGTTCAGTGTTTTTGGACCTTAAACCGGAGCGCCCACACAAGCCCGACCCCCCACCTAAAGCTGAAACACATTAAGGCATCAGTTAAAACCACTCATGTCTGCTTGCATGTCTTCTAGAGTCTTAGGTTACTCTTGCACAATTTGATACACACACATATTTACACTTGGCATGTATCTGAGCAGACTAGGGGAAAAGTCCAGAAATTGTCCTGTAGTTGTTGAGCGCCTGGTAGCATTTTAGATGACCCAGCCAAGCTGTTGGTTTTGTAAACTGTTGCAGCTGGCTTGGTGCATTACAAGAAACGGGAGCGAGCCCACCCTCCCCCACACCCACCCTCTCTCCTAAACACTCTCTATTTTACTGTCAATGGCATTTCCTATGTTTCACAAGTACAATTTTTACTTACAGAGCGGGCATATTACTCACGTTTATCTTTCTTTCCAGTGAACTGCCATCATGAAATACCTTTTAAATAGTTAAGTGAATATGCTGCGCTCTCCACAAAATGAATGAGGAAATTAAAAAGGGTAAATTTCACATCCACGTTGATTAATGTCTTTTTTTCCATTCAAACGGGCACAGTGCATCTGTGGGGATATTCAGAAAGGCCACGATTTTTATTAATTGATAAACTAAACTAAATTCAACAAATAAGAAATAACTTTAAATGCAGACAATGAGCCTCTGAGACTCCCGGGCAGACACGTGCTTTATTTTATTCATTATTAGAAAATGTTGTTTCCATAACAGCTTTACAAATCAACATGACTGAATTTTCATCATGTGCCATGGTTTAAAAATGAACAGTTTGAAAAATGAGAGCTACAAGGAGAATACTTTGACAAATTTGAAAACATGTTTGCTGTTCCTGTTTGAAACGGTTTTCACCTACATGCATCTGTAAAGCTTTAGATGTACCGTTAATAGACTGAGAAAACCATCCAAAGTATCTGTGGTGTAATCACTACCATTTGGTGAGGCCTAAAAACACATCCCTTGACAGATTCATGTAGGAAACCATGGACTATGGTACATCCAGGCGCATGTGGCCCATCTGGTTCACTGTTAAGTAAGGGGAGAGAAAACCACTGTGAGTTAGTGTTTTTGGATAACTGTTTTTTTCTGAGGAAAAGAGGGAGAAACTTACAAACACCTTTATCTAGAGACACATGGTACAGTAGTAAGCGCAATCTTAGGATCATGCATGCAATTTATAATCACTTCCTGCAAATAGAAACTTTGCACGTAAAGGTGCATAAAAGAAGTTACTGTATGCCAGATTTCAAAGAATAGCCCTACAGTTTCCATGAAAGATTCCACAACAGATAAATGTCTCTTTTCCCAATCATGGCAGACCACATTGGTTGAGGAAATACTAACTTTAATATGTCAACCCTGATATAAAGGCTGCCAGTCTTGTCACAACGCCCATACGTACTGTAAAAGGGCAGATGGGGAGGATAGGGCTCAGGAAAAAGGAAGGCTCAGACTCACTGTGTGTCTTTGCTTGGAGAAATTTTATAGGCATGATTTCACCTAAAGTCAGTATGCTGATCCTGTACCCCACCTTAAAACTGCTCTGAAAACAGTCTTCATCTCTTCTTTGATCCTCAATGGGCTTCAGAGAGGGAGTGAAAGAGACAGACAGATGAAGAGAGACTCTTGCTTCCCGTTCTGTGTGAAATACCCTCTGACTGCAGCAGGGCAGCCCCGGCTCTTCATCATACACCCACTTCCTTCATTTCCTCTGGCAGACACTGGGAGCATTCTACCACCCATCTGCCCCCAGTAAATATTGCTTGAAGGCTTAATTATACGCACACTCACTGACACACACACACACACACACACGCACACGCACACACACTCAGTGAAATTTCCTGCAACGCTGAAGCGGAGAATTAACGTCAAATGCGGGCCATTCATTCATCCGAATGTGTGGAGTGTTATGTTGGCTTCTGGTTGTGTTTTTGTGACCTATCAGCCCATTATTATGTCCCTCCGGTCATATTTGAAGCCCAGAGGGTGTGTGTGATGAACTGTAAACACCCTGTGTTCTTGTCATCAAGCAGTGATGGTCACAACATAAGACTGGGGCCCCCTTTTTTGAAGTCCAGGAATCAATATTGTCTTTTAATGAGTCAATAAAGCCAATAAATTATTATTTGTTAAATTCATGCTTTGATTTTGGTTCTTTTAAGCGCTTTAAGGATATTTATTCATGGTTTTGTTTTTGTTTCCCTCAGCAGATGATAAATGACCATGAAGATGACTCACCTGACAGCTGTATCAAAAAGGTAGGATATCTCTATACCTCTTCACAAACCTTGTCTTCATTGCTGGCACCTCGTCCTTTTCCATTCCAGATATGTCTTCCTGTGTAAAGTATTTTCTTCATATATACACACAATATCAAGTAACAAATTGCTCATCTGACTGCGCTTTTGATTTACTTTGAATGTAAACCATGCATATTATTTTAGTCTTTATCAATGGAATAGACATTTTGATTAGTTTTAACCAGCAGCAGGCCTCTTGTGTGGTCAGGCTTAAAGGAATATAAACATTTTAATGTTTAATTCAGTAGCAAGGTTTTCAGTAACTAGTAAGCCTTTCTTATCAGAGAGAGACAACAAACAATGATCTGAAATCTAGGAATCACCTTCTTCCCTCACACTGTGACCGACACGACTCATTGACCAGTCACTGACCACTTTATGAGGTGATAAATTTATTGAAGAGGCTGGGCAGTTTGTTTTTACGGCCAGTGTCACCGGGTCAAGACAAAACGGCAAGAGAGTTCATGTCCATCTAATGGCCCATGAAAGAACAATGGCTGCTGCGGAGGAAACACGGAGAACTGCTGAAGCCATTCAGGCAGAGCCCCAACTCGAGTCAATGAGGGCTGGAGAACGGGGTTACACTGGTTGGAAACAGGGTGGTCAAACGTGATCAAAAGGGAGCAATGTAATCTGGCATTCAAAGATTTTAAACTTTTTATGGGAATACCTTTTGAGGTTTTGTCTAATCTTATTTGACAGATGATTGAAGCAAGAGTATCTACTGTATATGCACAAGGCCATCTTTAGTTTGGCCAAGCACGGTGAGAAACATCACAACATGGCAGAACTAGAGAAGCCTTGCGAGCGAACATACTCAAGTGCATTACACATAAAATTCCTTGTACAGTAATTTACAGTTATGACCAGTCTGGCTTTTAGAAAAGTGAAATCATATAAATTGGTTCATTTGCATTTAAGGTCAAAGGTCTTTTTGCTCCACCTTCTATAAACAGGCAGACCAGCATGTAAATCACTGAGTGCTCAGTTGATCTGAAATCCTACATTAGTCAATGAGCTTATTTAAAGAGCTGACCGCAGGTGGTTTGGGCTGTTCTGACTTCCCCACATGTTCGTACAATGTGGAAAAACCTACTTGGTTTTATAAACTACCTAACCACCTTCCACATGAGACGCATGCACATGCTCTCTCTCTCTCACACACACATACACTTGCACTCTCACAAGTGTGTCTAGTTGTAGGTGTGTACACACAACAGGAGCATGACTTGTGCTTTACACACGTTGGCCCATACAGATGACAGGACACAGATGTAGAGTATGCATGCATACCTGTTCTGCATAAAATTAACACGCACGCAGAAACAAACTGGCTATATCTCATTATGCACAGTGTGAGTTGCGGTGGGCCTTCGTCGGGCGGTGGGAGACCACATGCCTGTTATGAATATGAATGAAATTATGCATGAGCCATTCCTTATGACATGACTCATTCATCCACATGCAGTCACACACACAAACACAGGGCAAGGGCATGTATACACAACAAAACATTGATTTCTCTCCATCATGTCATTACCATTGCTGCACTTGATTAAGGCAGAATGTTAATGGAGCTGTAGCTTTGGAATAACCTAGCTCATTGCTCAAAAGTTTGTCTGTTACCATGTACTGTCTGTTTGTCGCTGTGCTTTGCGGTTAAAAGATGTGGTTTTATGTTTATATATATGCTAGTATATAAGTATATTTTAATGTTGAGAGAAATCCATAAATACTATGCCACAATACATATCATACCTACAGAGTTAAGGATTCATTTCCATCTGGCAGCTGCTGCAGGGAATTGGGAGGATACTGTATATGGAAGGATGGATGGATGAAATGACTAGCTTGGCTTTTTTTATGCTGTAGACCCATGGTAATAGTACGGTGATGTCATTTTATTTTTCCGTAACATGAATCGAATCGAAAAACAACATGAGTTCCTTTCCTTTATTCTAACAGTAACTGTTAAGAGGAATGCTACATGCAGTACTGCTTTGTTATATTAATGAAATCCAATCTGTCATTTACACGTTATTCGGCTCCAAGGATTTTCTGAGGTGCTGTGGTTTAGTATTTTTTCCACAGCACCTAAACCAACTGCTTAGAAAAGATGGGGGGAAAGTACTTCAGTGTCTTTTGCTGTTATCTGCAGTTGGTTTGCAGACTCTAATATCCTAGTATCCTCTAGTATTAAATTGTTTTAGTCCACCTCTCTTATTATGCTTAAAACAATTTTTAAAAAAAACAACAACAATAAACAGGCCAAATAACATTACGCATTAATGGCGTCTAACTTTATTTTGCTAATTTCTCAGGCGTATCTAAATAAAATTGGCAAACATTCATATAAAAAAAGAGGAATGTCAGAGTGACTGAATGCCACTGCTTTTACAGATTTATAAAATGCCACAATGTTATCTATGCCATGTGTGTAAAGGGCACCGCTGTGTCAGCGTGACAGGAGTGTAAAAGCAAATAAGAGGCACCGTTAGAGTCAGGGATAAGGCAGCGGATAAAATGGAAGCAAAGATATTATTGTAGCTTCTCCAGCCTATTTACTGAGAGCCGCCCAGAGCTGCCCTGTACTATACCTGTGTGTGTGTGTGTGTGTGTGTGTGTGTGTTTGTGTGTGTGTGCACATATGTGTGTATGCATGTGTGAAGTTTAAAAACCTGTGCTGAGCCATATTGGCTTACACACATGCAACAAAAAGTCTCATGCATCTTCACACCACACACATACACACAGAAAATAAAAACCCCTGTTATCTGAATCTCCTCTACTTACTTCCTCCATCTTCTTTCACTTATTTCATCTCTCCCTTTTTCCCCAGCAGACAGGATGGTGTTGTTGTAGCTATAGATCGCTATCTGTGGCTATTAGTGATAGGATCAGGGATTGTTTGATTGCGTCTGGACTGGCCATACAAAACAGGACTATCTATCTGTTTAGGTGTCTGGGCCCTGCTTATGTATATTCTCCTTCACACACAGAACATCCACTTAAGTCTGTAAGTGTGTGAGTAGAAGTTAATAGGGTATCGTAAGACTTGGGTTTCATTTTGGATTTAAACGTGGCAGCTAGATACAGAGCTGAGAAAAAGAAGACAGTCTATGCTCTGTGGATGTGTGTGTGTGTGTGTGTTTGTCTGTGTGTTAATCCTCATCTTCAGAGGAGCGCTGCTGTCCATGCCGACGTGTGTAAACACTCCAGCAGATCAGATGGCAGATAATGACTTCCAGATAGACACCCTCCATTCAACCAGCAGAGAAAATCAATGAGCACTGATTGCTTTTTTCCCAAGACGATCATCTCTCCCCTGAAAGCTGCTATCTATCTCTCTCTCCTTCTATCACCGCTTCTCTCTCAATTCCTCCGTCTCTCTCTCTCTCTCTCTCACTTCGGATCCCATTCATTCACCTCTCAATACCACGGAGACTGAATCAATTCATGCTGCTTTTCACTGGGGATTTGCGCTGAAAAGATACAGGAATATCTCTTTAAGACGATCAAGTCCTCTTGCTCTGTTTGCTGCTCTCCTCCTCTTTGATTTGTCCGACCCAAGGTGAACATGTGCGCCCGTTCTCCGATGCATTTAATGCAGCGATACATGTCATTAGGCACTTTTCCAGGGCCACAAGAACTTGGAGGCGATCAACTCTATCGTGATGCAAAATTCGTAGCGAATAGATGCCGTAGATGCGACAGTACCTGTAAACGGGGATATGACAGGGGTTGATGGGAACTTTGACCTATAAGTAGGTTTTTCCCGCTGCATGTTGAAAGACTGGGAAGCCAAATGGGGGTCAGCTGCAGTCATGAATCTATGGGTGTGTGTGTAGGCACGGAGAACCCCCCCACCACCCCACCTTTTCTCTCTCTCCAAATCAAGCCGGGGAATTGAGTCTCTAAATACACAAGCTAAATGGCCCTATATATATGAGGGCTATTATGTGGACAGAGGGAGGCTCACCGGTCACAGAAGTGATCCAGAGCTCCAGGCCATGCTTTACCCTCTGCCAACAGCACCGCACTCCCCCATCACCACCACCCCTGCTTAAATAGGCTCATGATTGATTGATAATTATGATAATTTGTTTGAAATGATTATCTGGATATTATAATCACTGCCACCCCAGTGTGCCACGGGGGCAAGTCGTTTTTCAAAACACTGAACATTACAAATGCCCGCAGGTTACACGGGTGGCTCTGTCCATGTGTGTGTGTGTCATACATGCGTGCACACACATGGACTGTCAATATAGTGCTTAAAAAAATTTAAAAAATCATAAATTCGCAACCAATTTGGTCATTTCATTGATCTGTTTAACTGTTTATCAACCAAGTTTTAGAGATTCCATCTCCGCATTTTCAAGATTTTGTTGAATTTCTGTGATTATTCTATTTTTCATCATTTCTTTTCTATTTCTGCTTTGAAGGAGTAAGGCTCCTGCTAATGAACACTCTTCTGGGAAGAGTTCACGAGTTTGCACGTGCCTGTTCAGTCTTTTCTCTGAACTCTTGTAGTAGGATATAAAGAAAAATAAAAGGGAAACACCTTCCAAATGTGATTAACTTCACATTATATTAAGATAGAAAGCAAATTCATATGATCAGGAAGTACCCAAAATATCTTCTCGCCATTCTTAGGCAGTGAGAAAACATACCTCAGCTCCAATCATCCTGTCTTCTCTGTCATCTTATGGAAAGGAGGGGCGAAGAGTGTATATGTGTGTGTGTGGAGGGGGGGGGTGTAGGAATAATATTTGCGGTTTTTGCTCTGCCCTGAGATGACTTAATGATGATATGGGTCTCTTTCTTCTGCTGGGCAGGGTTACGTTTTAATGGGCTCTGAGTGACATGTTTTCATTCGGGTCCATAGCCTGCACACCCCCTTATCCTGCCACCGTCTCCACCGTCATCCCCTCCCCCCCTTCCAAATATACACCACGAAATGCTGCGCTGCGTCGGGTTCGATGAGAAGGGTGATGACGGGGACCACATCCACACAGCTCCAAAGTTTCTACTTCATTTTCATATTGAGCAAATAATTTCTTCTTTATTGACTTTCTACCAGTAATGCTGCTGGGGAGGTTTGTTTTTTTTCTATTTTTTAATTTCTCAGATACAAAATTCAGATGTAAAAATAGAAAATATCTAATAGTGAAAATACAAATGGCAAAGTTCCACATTAGAAAATTCATACACCCTGATTTTGTTGGCCAATGGCGTGGAACCGTGGCAGGTCACATGGTTCAAACAAAGTAAGGGCTGTTGGAGAGGAGGTGGGAAGTAGGAGGAGAGGTGAAGACAGAAAGAAATGGTCTTTCTCTGTCTCTGTCTGTCTTGTCTGTGGGAACTGTCCCAACTATGGTTACTGCAGAATGCTGTCATTATGTCTTGCGAGGAGCTTTCACTCAAAGGCCACCCCTGTGTGTAGCTGTGCTCATGCGTTTGTGTGTGTTCGTGCTCTCTTGAGTGCCACTTTTAACTTGCAATGGCACTCAAAACTCGTGTGTGCGTCCGACGCGCGTGTGTGGGCCTTGGCTGACGCATCTCCGTTGTTATCGCCGATCAAAAGCCAACGTCACGACGGAGTGAAGCGCTGGGAGAGGAATTCAAGTGGGAACGAAAAGAAAGAGAGTGTAGAAGATAGAGAGGGACAGGGCGAGGGGGTGGAGGAGAAGCACGAGGTGATCAGAGGCACTTTCACATCAGCTGGCTCCATGACCCCATCTCTCTCTAACTCTGTCCTTCTCTTTCTTTCCTTCTGCCTTTCACTCCTTCTATCTTCTCTCATTTGCTCTTGCAGTCTTTGTCTCTTCATAATCTCTCTCTCAGTGGTCATTCCCACCACATTCTCTGGGGTCACCCAACAAAAGAAGGAGGCCAATAGTCTGACAGTTGCGGGGGCTGTCATATGAGGTTCCTCACACATGCACACACACTCACTTTCACACTTTTGTTTTGGAATATCCATGTGGGAACATTTCTCCTGCTTCCAAGTTACTATTTTCTCAGTTACATTTCTAAAAATAAATCAAATTACCTCTTGAAACACTTGAATTTCTGGGTTTATTTGTGCAGGATATTCTTTCTATCAATTGTTTAATCATATCCCTGAAATTATAGTTCCAATACAAGACTTTTACAACGTGAAGCAGCATTTTCAGAGTTAAATGTTGAAGAGCTTTAAATATTTTTGCTGTTTTATATGAATAGAAGTTTCACAAGAGCCTGTCAGTTTTTCTCTTTTTTGGATTGATTGATTTACTTATCAATCAATCAAATTGATTGAAAAGACACACAAACAGTAGCATAAAAAGACTGTGGCAGTTGCAACTTTAAAGATCTGCAGTCAGCATTGTACCAAATTCACCTTTTCAACACTTCAGCACTCCTGAATTGAACTGCTCCTTTACCGGCTTCCTTAAACTTAGCCATGAGCCAACCTCTGACACCTTCCTGGAATATAAAAAAAGGTAAAGAAGGCTCTTTAGATCATTCATTAATCTGATTCATTTTATGAAAAAATAAAAAATTACTCTGAGAAGATTTTAAAACAGCCCCTTGACATTTCACAGCCTCTTCTCTCTTTGATGAAATATCCACATGTTAGAATTACATTAATCGTTCTGTGCTTTTAAGGACATTTGCTGCTCTCTTGCTTTAAAATGAACCCCAAAACACTGATATATGCATGCACACACACACACACACACACACACACGCTATGTCTTGTCTGTCAAGAGAGCTGCAAGTCCATTAAAGCAGAGTGAATACAGAGGCCGGCTGGTCAAGCACCAGCGATAATAACATGAAAATCCACATAACGTTGCCACAGAGACGTAGACGCCGTGTGGGAGGGGTAAGAGTTGGGAGTTGTGTGGTCCTGTGCCTTAAAAATGTTTTCAGGAGACGGAGATAAATTTCATCTGTCCATGAGGACAGCCAGGAGAATTTGATACTTCACACACAGGATGAGAAGTGCGTGTCTGCGTGTTTGTTAAATTTCTTCTCACACAAGTATAGTTTGTGCAACTCAGAATATCTTACAGGTTGTTAGGCTTTTTTGTGTTATGTTGTGCAACTTTCTTCTGTCTTGATATTTTTCTCCACTCTTTGTTCATAAACAAAACTCTTTGTTCTAACAGAGAGGTAAAGAGGAATAAAATTAAAAAAAATACATTCACTAGCAAAGAAATAGAGATTTGTGAGAAGCGGCGTTCATGCAACACAACGTATACGGAGACGAATAATGGAGTCAAAGCAAGAGAGCATGTCAGTAAAGATGGAAACGCTCAGAGGACAAGAGACAGCCGGAGGCAGGGGGATGGGGGTGGGGTGGGGGGGCACGACAGGGAGGAATGCCAGACTGCCCAAGAGAGGCAAGAACTGCCAACCCGGTCACAGACACAGCCCGTCTGGGGAAGAGAGACAGAGAGTGGGGGAAAGAGGCTGGCCCTGTCAACACAAGGTCATGTGAAAAAAGATCCCTCTCTCTATAGCCACCCACCATCCATCCATCCGTCCATCCATCCATCCATCCATCCATCCATCCATCCATCCATCCATCCATCCATCCATCCATCCATCCATCCATCCATCCATCCATCCTTTCTTCTGCCCATCTA
>JAVQJG010044692.1:0-11328 GCA_036024015.1 Craterocephalus amniculus
TCAGCAGATATGAGATTAAAATGCGATTAATTAGATTAATTAATTAGAAATCCTGTAATTAATTAGATTAATTTTTTTAATCGTCTGACAGCACTAATATATATATATATATATATATACACACAAATCTACATATAAAAAATGTGTGTGTATGTGTGTGTGTGTGTGCGTAACATCATGTTTCTCTATAAGACCATCTTAAACTGACTTTATCTCTCTTTGAAAAGGTAAATTGGTTTTCCTCCAAGCATTGAAATTGTTATGAACAATAATACAAATCAATTCAAAAACATCTCAGATTTTTTTTTCATCCACATGCTTGCAAATTGCTAGTAGATGAATGAGCAATGACTGGATCATTGAGTTCACAAAGCAGAAAATGATAGATATGTAAGTGGGAAAGGGTGAGCCAGTTTGATTTGTGGCATATTTGGGCTTCCGTTGAACTAATTTCTGAAAGGGCACAGCATAAAGGGATTATAGGACTGTCCGTTGGAGAAAATAGTTGAGATTAAGTGCGCAGAAACATGTTGTGCATGACTGAATGTGTGTGGGTGCTGGTTTTTTTCACAGACATTCATTTTACTGTAGAAGTATGATGAGGGAAATACATGACATCACTATTATACGAAAACAAAAGGAATATAAATGAAAACAATATTGACTACAAAATAATTTAATGCCATGAATACTAGTTTTTCTTCATCTTGATAATTATCTGATATTTTTATTTTCAACGAATCTAGAAAAAAAGGCTATGTAACAGAAGAGAAAAAACATGAAGAGTTTAATGGTTGTAACTTCGCTCCTGTGAATAATAATCATGACACACAGACAATACAGACTAAAAACTAGTAATATCAGTGATGTGAAATATAAGCTGCAATGCTCAAAAAGAAAATAAATCCATGGGTCCTTTTGGCACGAGCCGCAACCCACCAGCTCTTTGGCTTGTATATTGTAGTATTTCCCTTTGACTGACAGGTGTGACATAGCCAGAGACGCACTGGGCAGACCCCCAAATGCCGTTGCCTTTCCTGTCAATGTGGTTGGTTTGAGGCTGTCTACATGGATTGTCTGGCCAACATGGAGAACATGGTGAATTAGAGAAGTAGACATGGTAAATCAGTGGAGTTGGCTCTGCACTGCGCTTGTGAGAGCCATGTTTTTTGTCACCACATAGACTGGGCTTCAGGCTATGAGTTGTGCTTATCAACTAGCAGATGGCTGTGAAGGTATTCATTCTGTATGTAAGCGCATATTTGTATTTCATGTATTTGACGTGGAATTCCTCAGTGAAACACAGTGAGACAAACACTAAATACATTTGAAAGATTATGAATAAACAGTGGAAGCAAAGCATGATTGTAAAGTTTACTTTGTAGGTTTAGGGATTTTTAATTATCTTTACTTAATTTTGGTCATAATATGTGTAAACTGAAAATAAATGTTTGATGATTACATTTGTCTCTTTTACCTCTTGCACATTTAAAAGTTCATATTATTTACAAGCATACATGAATTTAAAGTTTTTTAGTCAATTAATTATTGAATTTAATGTAAATATTGTATTTCTTTTTACATCTCTGTCATGTTCACTTTGTTTTTCAGATTAAAGATTAAGTGAAGATTAAGGTTCCATTTAGCCGTTGTGTTGTATATCTGGTTTCCTGAGGTCTGGCATGGACCAACCATGAGTAGGAGATAATGAAAATAATGAAAGATTAATTCATTTAGCCAGAGCTATTGGATTTGTAAAAGCTCTTAGTATAAAATTACAAATGGTTTTAACATGAACATATACACTTCAATACAAACAAATATGCATGTTTTTTTTTTTTGTTCTTCCCTATTTTTGACATGTATAGCGTGTTTTGCAGTAAGCACCATGATAGAAAACACAGTTCCAGCCCTGCTGTGACATATCATGGGCGCCATGGATCCTGTATAAACCCAACATTATTGGGAGGACGAAACAGAAATCATTGCAGTAGGTGAAGAGAGGCAGGCAGACTCCATGAGAGAGGAAAAGCTGAAACACACAAAGACAATAAAGTGCTTTTTTAGAGAAGTTTTAGAGTTAAAGAAAGGACAGATTTTACTAGGAGAGCCAAAATTGTATAATTTTGATAAAGCCAGCCACACTTTGCACTGACCACGCACTAGAAACATTCATGCTCGGCCGTCTCGCAGCGGTCAGAGTTGTTCACTCCCTCCCTGACCTCACCATAGCTAGGGGCTCTAATCACTGTAAAACTGATTCATTAAAATCTGCTGTTAGTGAGAGGACACACACGCGGGTGAGCAAATGGACCACAGCCAATTACGTGATTCCCTGCCAGTTAGAAAGAGATTTAGACATTAAATATCTCTGAGGAGGGAGACAGTGATCACTGCAGCAGATCTACAATTATTATAGGCTTCAGAAGTGTGAGTGTGTACGGGACATGCAGCACACAGAGCATGCCGGTGGTCGACAGGGCACAAAAAAAGTTGAGAAATCACTGCAATGTCTTTCTGTAATATAAATAAAAAGAAAAAAAAAGAAAAGTTGATATCACATCAAGTTTCCAAACATTCACTTAATATGAATACAAAGTTCACAGAGCGCTAACACATACAGTAAGTGGAGCTTTTGCCAGATGGGAACTCTGAGATATCTGTGATGCAATTAGCAATTACACCTGACAAGTTAAAAGTTTAAATATAGTCCGCGGCTGCGAGTGGTTCTGTTTATATTGCTGCTAAAGAAAGTAATATCTCCACAGAAAATTGTTTCCATTTGCTGTGCTTGATTCTTCAACATGATAAAGCAGTCAAAGGACTAAATTTGATGCCTTTGGGCAGATTGAGCCCACACAGGAAAGTAAGAAACCTGCTGTCAGAGTCTCCATTCCCAGGTTAGGTCTGCCTGAAACGGTTTAAGGTTTTAAAGAAGACCCAAAAATCAAACAACACGGGGAATGCATGCTGTGCCTTTTGGGGGGAAATTAAAGGAGCAGTCCACAGATTTTTCACAAGAAGATCATTTTACTTGTAAGACACTGTCCACTTTCATGTCCTCTCTAGAAATGATCCCGTATTGATGTTATCAGAGGTATTGTTTATTTTGTTCAGTGGTTGTCTACCAAAAGCCTTTGTTATAATCTTAGGATTTGAAGTTTGTTAGTTTTCATCTAGTTGGAAAGGTCTCCTCAAAGACACTATCCATTTTCATTACAGAAAATGGAGCAACCTTTTAGAGCTTTATCCATTCTGGGGATCAAAAGTTACGATGTCTCAGTCAGCACTCCACAAAGTGTTACTATTCTTGTTGAAGCTGGTCATATAATGCTTTATGTTCTTTTGTATTTTGACAATTTAGTCAAGAGGCAGGCATACTTTGATTTAGCCAGGGTCTTATACTTTCTTGCACCGACTGCTGCCATGCACATTAAAAAAAAACAGACTTGAGAAAAACTCCTGAAATTAAAGCAACAATGGATGTTTTGAATGCAGGGAGCTGATTAATTTTTAATCAGGCATTTTTTTTAACTGATTGCCATCAGGAGAAGTTTGCAGATTCAACTGCTCTTATTACAATTAAATTTAATTAAAAACAGCACTTTAGCTATCAGTGAATGTAAAATAATTTTTTAACCCTTTATCTTTGTGTGTTTTACATTAATGCCTTTTATATCATCATGTGCGACTTGGGATACTTTTAGTTTGTAGTTTTTGTCGATTTGAAGGTTGTTTATTTTGTGTATCTGCATTGTATCAAATATTTGAACCTGTATAATTATGTAAATCAATAATATTCAAATTAATCTTAGTAATATCTTTCAAAATTACAATATTGTACTTTCAAATTTTGCACCTGCAGTTTTTTAAGGCTGCAAATTATATGTCTGTGCCTCATGCTTGGATTTCGATAAAATGCTGTAGTTTGCAACAAAAACTGCATTATGGCTCAGAGAAGAGGGGAGTCAGGGACCTGCAGCTTTTAGTATTTACTGTAATAGCAAATAGTGGAACTAGTGAGAGGTTGATGGCGAAACTACATCCAACATAGCAGCCTCTTTAAAGTTCAAGTCCACTTAATTTCTTCCCAAAGGCCTCAGAAACTTGGATATGTGATTTTTTCTCTTTTATTTTCTCTTGTTACCTTTAGGCCATAAAAAGAGTCTGAAGTTTGACGCTGAATCAATACTGTAATATCAAGTGAACTTCTGTTAAACATTAAGCTGTATTTTCCCTGAAGGGCAAGTGCAGGCTTTCCCTATGTCAATATGATTTATTTATTTATTTTTTAAAAACAGGCTTCCAGAGAAAAGTTTTAAAAATAATTTCAGTAAGATATTAAATGTCCAAAATTTATAGTACATGAATAAAATGATGATGCCCAACGTTCCTAAACCCTGGTTCAGCCTCATATTTGGAATAAGTACTGCAATCCCCTAACCTGTAAAGCTATCAGTGACAATACTCCGCTCAGTCTTCAGCACTGCTGACCCATTAAATCACTTTCATTTCTCTCTGTTCAGCCTTAGATCCTCAAAATCCAGCTGGTGTTCCCAAGCTGTAAAACAAGGTGACACTGACTGGAAGCACTGAGTTAGCTGACTTGAGCTTTTTCTCCAAACTACATCACCCTGGAGATAGCCTGGACCATTAATGTTTTTGACACACTTGACTTAATCTAATTCCTTGCCATCAGGGATTGACCAAAGCAGATAACATCTCTGTCTTTGTGTTATTAATTGTGGATTACCTTACATGGCCCTATTGTTGACTCATTTAAATCAGCTGTAACATTACTTCTTATCATTTTGTGATTTATCATTGCCTGGTTTTGGCCTGCAGCTTCATGTGAATTAGTTTGGGTTCACTGATGATTTACATATTCATAGGGAGAAGGTTAACAGTAATGAAGCTCGCAGATGCTCCTTTGATATAAGAAAATGTTTTAATTATAGTACAACAGGTATTTTTTACATTCAAAGCACATTTGATGTTTAACAAAATAAGTTGCTGTAATACATAAAAAATAAAACGGTAAGAACAAAATTGATCAATCTTATACCATTTAAAATATACGAAAATATGAGAACTGATTTGAAATCAAACAAATAAAAGCAAAAAAGAAAGAAAACATTACTTGTTTGACCTCTGCACTATCCACCTATGTGTGATATAGGCAATGTTGCCATAAATAAAATACCAAACATGTTTTCCTAGGTATCGGATTTTAGAATGTAACACCTCATGATCGCATACAGAAGACGTCTTCAGAGAGTCTGTTAGAGAGCAAATATAATGAATCCCTGTATGTCTCATTTGAATGAACAACAGCAAGCACATAACCTGTCTTAACCTATAGGAACAGCTTCTTTCCCTGGTTCCAAAACAGTAGCCAAGTGCAAAATGGTATAATAACTCACACAAGTAGAGAGGCATATTCACGAGGTCAAAACAAGAACAACAGTTTCTTGTCGCTCATAAATATTAGATGTGCTGCTTGTATTGGTGAGTATAAACCAGTGGTGATGTTCAAGCTTTTTTATGGGTGCTCAAGTGTTCCAAAAGACAAGAGGAAGGTCTATTCTTGTTCAAATAATTGTTCCAAGGACAAATTTCAAGTGATCAGTTGGAAAAATAAGACAAAAAGTAAATGAAAACAGAAAAATCCCCCTTACGAATGATTTTAAAAGCACAGAGTTCAGTGCTAATTTATCCATGTGACTGAGTCATATATTATCATATATTATCATGGTGACACCTGTTTTACCAGCACATGCAACTAACTTGTGGGATGTTCATTATCTAGGACATTAGTTCTCCTGCTTCCGCACTGTAAACCTGAACTAGTTGAAAATGCTCAAAATATTTGTCGTAACTGATTACTTCAAAGTTTTTGAGTTGCATAAATAAGTTTTATGAGTTCCACTAAACTTAAAACATATACCCTCAAGTTACACAAATGATTTTGTACTTTAAAAAAGATTTTAAGTAGTGAAAACAAATTTTATGAGTTTGACTAAAAGCTTGCATACACTGGGAAACGTGAACTACACAGTTTCAATCCCCTCATCAGCCCAAACCAGCAGTCCACTCACTCCACCTCTGACGTGGACTCAGCTGGCGACATTTTACATACATACTTGACACAGCGTTCTGCTGTTTACTAAAAAAATGTCTTAATGTTAGCCATAAACTCAATGATATTCATCTACTTTAAATCAAAAAGCATTACTAACTAAGAAAATGTAATACTTTTGTAATACCTGAGTTCTTTTCACTAAAAAAACAGCTTTTGAGTTGCCTGTCCTTAATAATTTAGAGTTAAACTGTTCGGGTTTACAGTGAGTTATATTAGTGAGTTGTAATACTTATTATTTGTACAAGGATGTTTATTTTGTGTGGATCATATTTAAATATTGATCATGGCATTTAAATAAAGCTACATCAGTACAACCACAGCTATACAACCACAGCTACGGCTATATCAATATGTTTTCTAAAATATTTTAACGATGTTAGTTAATAAAAGTAAGCTACAATGTTTGCAACAAAACTGCCAAATACACTGCCTGTGGGTGTAAGCATGACTGAGATTAACGGGTTATCATCTCTTAAAGATTATTAGTTTGCTTGGTCTGCTTGTTAATGAGCAAGCTAGCTCAGAGATTAATAGGTTAGTTCTTCATCCTCTGAACATAGATGGCTTCAAAACTACAATTTATAGAGTTGTAGCATCAGCACAACTATTGATAGAATAGAGATTTAGCAGAAATACTTTTTTTACAGGTCTAACAATGTGAATGTGGAGTAATTTGACAAAATAACACCTCTTAAAAACAGAAACACACACGCAAACAATTGGCAGTTTGAGCTCCCATCAAGTTACAAGTACTTACAGTATCTACTGATACCATTATCTAAGCATCAGAAAAGCCTTTTCCAAGCAATTTCAACATGACTAGCTCTGTACAAACTGATGGCAGTGACAGACTACACATCATTGTTGGGACCACCAGGCATACACAGGGGCGTCTTTATGTTGAGTCAGCACACAGTATTTGAAACTTGACATTCAAATTTTTGAAACAATTAATGGAAAATGTTTCTGTAATTACCAGCATGCCTTGAATTCTGTATCTGGGGAGAATATAGAAAAAGCATCGTTCATTTTCAAAGTTGTTTGTTTTAATCTCTGATTATCTCACTAGTTTGCTTGCTCTTTTGTGCCTCATCCGATCCACTAACTACTTCTTGAAAAAAGTATTTCAGAGTCCATGTAATGTCAAAAATAATGATCCTACCACATACAAAATCCACATATTTGAGCCAGGAAATGATCTTGTGTCAGTTTCTTGACTTGGGCAGCTGGTTTTTTAGTGGCAGTCTAGCTGCATCTGTTATAGAGGTTGGTGTTTGAACCATTTACCATACGCCACAACTCTTATAACTGTTAAAAAGTGCTGACAAGTACGGCCTCATGCTGTCAGCTATATAACTTTCTAATAGAAACTTAATCTTTCTCCGAGACCGTTCAGCACACTGACAGACACAAATCCTTTGTTCCTTTTTTTCTCCTCATTATTTTTATTTTACCAACTGATGAAATTTTAATTGAAAATCAGTGTCAGTGGTAAGACTTTTGTCAGAGCTGTGCGGGTAAATGCCTCATACTTGGCATCCAGCTGAGATTACCAGTGTCTGATAAGAAAAACCACAAGATAAAACAACATCCTTCAATGGCAAAATTCATAGAAATATGATTAGATTTGTGATTTGTAAAATGTGTATTTAATATATTTTTTAAAGAGACAGAAAAGAACTTCAGCTGGAGTAAAATGGTTTAGCTGAAAGTCAATTTTAATTCCATTTGAGCTTCCTTTGTCTCAGAAGGTTGATGATGAAAAACAAAGGGAATTCACAGACCAATAATTCTGTAATAACACTACAGATGACAGCAAAGTTAAAAAGTGAAAAGTGTCTGGACAACATTAGGCTGGATGAGAGCCAATTAAACAGCATCATATAAAATGGTATAACATCCAGGCATTTTTGAGCATTTAATAGTCCCGCTACATCATTTTGTAGCCATTTTACTTAGTGCCTGACATAGAGATAGGAATGCATCGTCTTGAAGTCCTGTAAATGAATTTTTGATCGTGTGCAAAAAGCATCACCCAATATGAAACATAATCCCACTTAAGCTTTGCAAGGCAGACACTGGCCTGCAATGATTTAAGAGCCTTGAAAGTGTAATAGTGTTACAAATTTTGAGGACTTGTCATACAACTTTTCATACAATGTAGCTATGATTCACCAATATTCTTTCTCTGATGAGTTTAGGCAATAGTCTTTTATTGTACACCAAGGAGAGATGTAAATGAGACACTGTCGCTGTTTCCTGTTTCAGTCCATTATTTGCGTCACTGTGTTTCTGCTCCTGCGACACAATGAGATTAATGCCAGCTTTTCTAAATAACAGGCTAGACCATTGTACTCTTTTTTCTAGTCTACTGAGGAATACAATACAAATCAGCTAATCCAGAATTTACTGCATGAGTACTCACTAAGAACAGAAAGATTTTACGTGACACCACTTTTAAAGTCTCTTCTCTGATTGTCTGTTAGCTTTCCAATTGATTTTTAATAGCTTTCAATATTTTATTAGGTACCATATGATAATGGTTTGCATGCAGCCACCATTGATAAATGTTGTTAATTTGGGAATCATATAGGCCACTCAGATAGTCTGGTGATTTTATTTTACTGTTCAATATTCAGTGGAAAGATACATTTAAGCTGCTTTTCAATTTCCGAGTCATTGGGAAAACCGTTGCAGTTGAACAATTTCCAGGTAACTTTTTAAGACTCTAATTTTCCAATTCCTAGAATTCCTGTTACAAGTCTGACTAAGAACTAGACTGTTACTGTTCTTTTCAGTAGATCTTTCATATATTTTTTTTCACATCCTGATTTATAATTGCCCACCGTTTCCTTTTTTGAAAAAAAGAAAAGAATTGAAGTCAACTTATTTTATTTTATGCCATTGACTTTTTGTGATCCTTATTCCAGCAAACCATTCTGTGCCTTTGTTGTCAAGAAAGTCTAAAATGTTTAGAAGTCTGTACTTTCTGTGAAAATAATGCAGCTTTTGCAGACTTCTGCCAGTATGTTAGGGAAAGACTTTTCATTTACTGTTTTCAAGAATTTAAATAACTTTTAACACTGTAAAGCCTGTTAGCTGCCCATAAAGGCAATGTTGCTTCATTCTTTCACCTGAAAATGCCATCCTTGGAGTCTTGCTCCCTTACTAGTGTTGCTAAAAATGTCCAAGAGTTAGCACAGAAAATGAGAAGTTGCCATTCAGCTTACATTCACACTTTGTCCTACCTGAAGGCAATACAGGATTCAATCTTGTGAGTCTCTATTTTCCAAGATCATAAAAATCCCTATCAGAGAGCAAGCAATATAATATACCAAGAGCATGGAGGGTAGAGCATAATGTCTGTCATTCTGTATAGCTCATTCAGTATGGACGGTAGTAGCCTATTTCTTTGAAATCCAAACAAAGAAATTGGATACAGCATATTTAGGTAACTTCAATTTCTTACAGGTATTCTATCTTTTATTTTGCACAGTAACATTTGATAGGGTCTAGAATTGGGTCTCTAGGTGGGATTTTTATGGTTAAAAACATTACTTAGCCTCAAGGGGGATTCTTCACTTGACTTACATATAACACTTTTACTGCAACGTCTTCTTCAGCTGAGTTCTTATGAAGCAGATCAGCTGTTGCAGATTGAACAAAGAACTTTTGAATAAATGAAGAAGCAAAGAGATAAAAAAAGGATTGAGATGTAGTTTACAACAGACTGACAGAAAATGTGGATTGATAGAATGAATTGAATGAATATGGTGATACAAAAAACAACTGTGTCTGGATATTTCTACAAAAACTTGTTGCACGATCAGATCCTGAAAATATATGCACATAAAATTTCAGATGAAGAACATTTTCGAAGATCAGGATTCTCTCGCTTTCACTGGTTCCACAAAATCATTTATTTATGCTTGTGTCTGTTAAACTTTAACAATAATCTCTGATATTAATATAATTCTGAGAGAAATGTGGCATCCAAATTGAAATAAAAGTAGTTCATTTGAAAACCCGCCCTTTCTGGTAAAATTTTGCATAATGGTCTGATGCAAACGTCAGTACCGGGTATCAGATATAATGTTTACTGTAAGCCAATTAGAAATAAATATTTTCCGTAGCCATTACAAAATATGTTAATTAAGGACACTGTGAATAATTTGATGAATTCAGAATATTAGCAAGTGTTAGGAAACCAAATAAGAGTGTTAAAGTGTGATTATAACAACAACAAAAATAAAGCTCTAGCTGTAGCACATTTTAACAAAGATATGTTGTTCTCTCAAGAGGAGTGAGCAAAAGCTATTGTGTGCAAAAAGAAAGCAAAAAAGAATGAAGGTCAGAGGAGTACACCTCATAGCAGAGATGTTCACAAGTCATTTTTTGCAAGTCCAAGTCAAGTCTGAAGTCTTTGGTCACGAGTCCAAGTCAAGAACTGAAGTCTTTGGGGGGTAAGACTTGATCAAGTCTCAAGTCTTTGGTCACGAGTCTAAGTCAAGTCTGAAGTCTTTGGGGCGTAAGACTTGATCAAGTCTCAAGTCTTTGGTCACGAGTCCAAGTCAAGTCTCAAGTCTCGATAAAATAATTTTGCATGTCTTTTCTTTTTTAATGAACCTTCTTATCTGCTGCTATTCGGTCAACTAAGAAATAGGAACGCTGTCCAGCTATATTTAGCATCAACTGTATTATGATCCCTCCTTCATCTACTTTCATTAAAATTTCAGTACTGATTAGTTGTTATATGATCACTTTAAAAGAGTACTGCAGTGCAAAATAAATAAAAACAGACAATGAATGATTTCCTTTAAAAGAAAAATGTATTCTTCCCTCATGAACATAGTTACAGTATATCTTGCCCCCTGTTAAGACCGTCTATGGTCTTTTCAAATGTTTAACTGGACATTACACTCTTTTCATGTCAGTACAGTAACATCCTTCTATTTAGTGCAAAACATCTTACTATAACTTAATGTAAACAACTTGTGAACAAAACGCTTAAAGTACTTTAAAAACTTGTTACAACGTTACTTCTGTGCCGACAATAACATTTCTTGTGGAAAGAATCAATTGTGGTGTTCTGACTAGAACAAAAGTATTAAACAAAAACAAACTTACATTAAGATCAAAATGTTTTACTGAATTGAGAAAACCTGTAGATAAGCAATATGAAAAAT
>JAVQJG010044701.1:0-24141 GCA_036024015.1 Craterocephalus amniculus
ATATATATATATATATATATATATATATATACGTATTTTTTATATATATATATATCTCTAATAGCTAGCCACTGTTATGAATGTGGCAACCAAGGCACCTGCAGAAGACAAACATGTACACATTTCATTTCATATACACTCCAACCTCCACACAACAATCTTTTTGTCATTTGAACATCCTGCGACTCCTCAGCCTCCCCCCTGCAAGTAGATTTCTGCATGTATCAGCAAACACCATAAAAGTACAAGGGAATCTTGGTCACTCCCATCATCACCACTCTTCCAGCCATATTTACTCTGAACATCAACAATGGAATTCACACTGAAGGCCGGGGAACATCAAACGCAACCTCAGCTCTTTGATAATGTCACATCTGACATTGCTGTTTTTTCTTCATGCTTCAAAAAACCAGAACTATTTAAAATTCAACTACAAAGCTTAAGCAGGGGAAACAGCGATGGATTACAATAGATTATGATCTCAATCCATTAATGACATTGTGTCTGTGAACATTATTGATTTAGCATCATGAGATTAGCACCCTGGTATTATCCTACCGTAAGTTGCTTTCTGAATCAAACATCTTGGAGAAATGGGGCTGAGGAATGTACAAGTGAAAGCTTGTGTCTCCCAAGTCTTCCGGCATGAACCCGTTGAACTCCCCAAGGTGAGTGAAAATGAAAATGTCTCAACCAATTCTTAGAGCAACTCTGCCATCTAGTGGTCAGAAACTGTAACTGCTTATAAAACCACCCTCTGGTGGCATGTGCTGGTGGGATGAGCAGGCGTTTGAAAAATTACAAAGTCAGACTGTGCTGTGCTCAGAGTAAAGAGCTACACCTCAGACTGTGCAGGCTTCAGTTAGCATGTTAAATGTTGCCATTCATGACAATACAATTTGAAAAATAGAGAGCAAGCAATTCATGTTTGAAGAGGTTTTCAGATGAAAAGCTATGAAATGAAATGCTGTGGGACCTTCAGAGAGCCGGACTTTACTTCATTATTAACCGTAGCAACATTGTGAAAAAAAGTAGGTTCAAATTCCAACACTAAACTGCTACTTCTGAAGCTTGTTGTACAAGCTATTGTAACATGGGTTAGTTTTAATTTTTTCCACATTGCTCCTGCATTTTGGTTTAGCTTTTTACGACAAATGACATGTTGTAACAGGTCATGTGTTGCTGTTCACCTGAGATTTCACTTCACATATGTTCGGATACATTGAAGACAGATGGATTAAATGAAAAAGTTACTGACTGTAAATTCTAAATCAAAAAGCTGGCGCAGATTTTTTCAATCATATGACTGTAAATCTGGAAAAAAAATAAATTTGTGGCAGATGTATACCATAAACACAGGTAAACATTGTCATCATCGAGACTTCAGCGGTGGATAGTAGAGATAAAATACACACACCCAGAGCACAACTTTGAACAAAACTTGATTTATTGCTGTGAAAATGAAACTGATGGTATGAACAGTCAGATAATGTTGTTAAAGAGGCTGGCTGTCACAGGAATATTGAATTTAGACAGCTACTTATAAATACGTACAATTTATGAACATTACAACTGATCCTAGTTTTATGCTGAGAAACTTAATACAAAAATGTTCCTGTTTGGGGTATTTTTTAAAACATAAAAAAACTTGCTAAAACAATTTTTACCTCTTTGAGCAGCAGGAAAATTAAAACAAAATTAAAACAAAGTGGAACATAAAAATGGCACGACTGCACTAACCTATGCCAGCAGTGCAACTACAAATGTCAATGCGAACTAAATCAATCTTTAAGACCATGAAACCTTAAAACTAATGTTGCAATATAAAAACTGAATGAGAAGTTAAGAAATAAAACCTAGAATTAAAAAAATCTGTGTACAACTCAGAGTCCATCTGACATCTTCAACCTTGAAAAGTATTAGCTTAGTTGATGTTGAAATTTTGTGCTGATGCAATAATCTCCCATTTAATTTCTTCCACTAGAGCATTATTTGAGTAAAAAAAGGAAAACACTTAATGCTAAATAAATACTCTACTCACAGACACTGAGTAAACCAGAAAAACACTAACTAGGAAAGTCTAACTATTTGGCTAAGAGTCGATTTGATGTGCAAATGCTGACATGATAAACACGTCCTGTTCACTCGTCGGCATCTGCAAACTGGCCCGGCGCAGTGGGAACTTTGTAGCAGGTCCATTGGAAGGGGCGTGGGTGGCGTCTGGCAGGGCTGTAATTGGCTGTCAGTGGCAGGTCCACTACGTCGCCGTGCTGAAATCTCAAATCTTGCAAAGCATAGGGGATGATGTCCTCTGGACCTGGAGGAGACAAAAAGTACCAGTGGCAGACTGTGAGAGCGTTCTGTGTGTTCAGCAAGTACAGAAATACTAAAGTATAACATCCAACATGCACAGCGTTAAAACTGTAGATTCTGCTGATACTGCTTAATCTTTCATCCATTAAAAAAAAAAGACCGCAAAAAACCTTGAACAGCTTTGTGCCCTTTCAGAGCGGGTCAGAACATCAAACAGAGATTCAGTGAGTGTGAAGGCCAACTCCACATCTTGAAATATTCACAGGGACCCTTTTTCCTCACAGATATGACCAAAGATTGGAGTGTGAAACTCTTTTCTTGGTTACACCAGCGCGCCTCACATTTCACAGGTCTAAGGGAAGATGAACCCGAATATAAATCAGAAATTCATAGAATGACGGTAGATTCAGCCTAACATTATGCTAAAGGAGCCGCTGTTGTATGAAGAGGCTGCCAAGTCTTTAAAACACAAAAATACAATCTCAGTATTTCTTAGGCTAGCTTTGGCTGGTATCAACCACTGGCATCCAGTCATCAAGGCCTTTAAAGCAGCTACATCATGTATTAATGTATCAAATATGCATCTTGCAAAGTTCTAAAAATGTATATCCTCAGCTCCTGAAAGGAAGTGCATTGTAACAAACTGTCATATTTTTGAGCTGCTGCCATCAAATTAAAGGTGTGACTATATTTTCTAAGTGTGATGAAACTGGTCAGTGAACACAGTAAAATCATTTTCTTTGCATCTCTGTATGTGTTACAGGTTCAAACTGATTCCAAGACACACATAGATAAGAAATATCAGATTAGAAATATTTTTTGTTTACCGTAAGGTATGACCCCAAAATGCAGCTTTTCCCAGTCCTTGAGTGTGACCTCTTGGATCTCACTTTCCCAGTCTTCCTTCTCTTGTGGCGGCAGTGCAGTTCTTCCCTGAGAGGCGACTTCATCATCTCTGAAAAAAGGCTCAAGTTATTGCTTTGTTATTGTTGAAGGAGCTGAAAATGCAATTTAGAAACGAGGACGGTCTGATAATTTTACTTTAACTGTAGAAACTAAAAGGGGAAAAGTCTTTCCACCGTTAGAGGCTGTGAATGCGGTCCATTGACCAAAATGGTGCATGAGCACCTCTAGAGGTTGAGTCAATCTCACAGCTCGTGCAGGCATCACGTTACCTCGGTAAACTGGACATACAACCAGGTTCACCTGGAAAAATTCAAACATGTTTGAAATACTGAGACTGCAGTGGTGCGTGGCCTGCTCATCTCCTCACACACAGCTTTGTGCGCCAACTTGCCATCCCAACAGCCACAACCAGTGCTGACAATGCAGAATGGCTGCACATTGGGCAAAAAGATGGGGAGCTGTAACTGGGAAAGGCGGGGAACACTTCAGCTATGGCCACTCGTTTGAACAGATCCTTCTATTTTTTAATTGATGTGAACATAAACTAGTTTTTAATTTCTCCATGCTCGCAGTAAGAAGCAATGGCAACTTACTGATATTTTAAGTTGTTTCTCATGCCTCCTATTGAGCCTTGAAGGACTAGGATGCAGGATTTGTGAAAGATTACACATGCATGCCCCATTGTTTAATGCTAACGGGTGGTGAAGCATTAAAAATCCAAACAGGAGGAGCCAGTCCACAGATCTCTCCATTGCTTCCAACAGGCTGCGAGCGGCATAATGCCCTGCCATTCACACCCGAGTTTCCCACGCAGTGACGTCAAGGCATGCTGCATGCGAATCCCCGACAGCTTTGATAACAGGAAGAAGAGAGGTTCAGTTTATTCAACTATAGTTGTCAGTAATGGATACCCCCATCGCTTAATGGGAAAGGACATGAAATCATCGAGGAGTCGGAGAGACCTAACGTGCAGCAGCGGTAGCTGTAATCAGCTCTGTTGTTACTTTCTTGCTCCTTGTTTTGCTGCTTGTTAAATATGCGTGGTGGTCTTGCAGTAAACTGTGAAGTAGTAAACAGAGTTACAGCATCGCCAGCGCTGTACTGTGTACATGATAAGTCTATGAGGAGTGTGTTCCTGTTTCCGTGCCGGCTTGGCGTATGGCTGCAGTTACCCGCCGCACCCGTGGCGTCACTCACGAGTCTCATTTCTTCATCCTGCCACTACTGTGCCTTTTATTAGTTTTTCTATAATTGAGTAGAAGGACTTTTAAAGTTGAATGTTTCATAGGCAAAAATACATCAAGGGAGTTAAGTTAATCTTGTCCTTTTTCTCTTTGTACTGATCGGAAAATCAATCGATGCAGGACACAAACAGTGATCAGATCCGAAACGTGAGTTTAGTGATCCGTTGCAGCGCTACAGTGAAGGGAGCTAACCCTGAAGCCAGCTGCTGCTGCTGCGGTTACAGGAATCACCTTGCTTCTGCCTCCTGACCTTCTCGGAATAACATCTAAGTTGTTTTATAATCGATTTTGAAAATCCCTTAAAATACTTGTTACTTGTAATAAATCTGTGTTATTCTACAGATAATGAATATTTGCTGCATGTTGACAAACCTTTTCTTCTTGTATCTGAATTTCTTCTTTCTTTGTTTCTTCTGTGACGCTGACAAGCAGGGCTCTGGTACCACTTGATCCAGCATACCAGAAGGGGCATCATTGGTTGATGAAACATCAGGAACATCTTTACTCCCGACCTTTGCTGCTGCAGAGCCATTAGTGACGACTGACAGTGTGCTGTCTTTTGTCCAAAGTTTCTTTGGAGGAGCCCTTTTTGTGCTCTTGCCTCTGTAGCCATGGTTAATGTAACCATTAATGCACTGTGGTTTGGGGCCATATAGGGTGCCGGGCGGTGTGCACTCTCCTGCTGTCCAGCCATTGCTATAGATTACTCCGTTAGTCAGACCTGCTCTGTGAATCTGACCGTTGACCGGATCTTTGGCTTTACAGGTGTTATGGCGAGGTCCCCTCCATTTAGTCCCCGAGGTCAGAGGACTCTGAGCCATCATGTCACCTGTGATAGGCACATGCACGGTTACTTTAAATACACAGAGAGAGCAAAAATATCTTCATGACAAAAAAACAATGTGGCATATCTCAGCATAGAGTGAAGGGTGTCCTTGGACTAAACAAGTGGGAGGACAAAATAAGACAAGTCAGGGCCAAAAATGATCCAAGAAAGATCCGAAACAGGACCTGGCCCTTCACTTTATCCATTTACTTCTAACTGAAGCCTCACTAGGGTAAAGTTTAGATTGATCTCTTTGTTAATGGTTTAATTTTGACAGCTATGACAAAAAAATCCCAAATTTATTTGATCAATTTAGTTTTACTTTACTTTTACTTTAGCATCAGACCTTCAAAGATTAAAGACTACTTGCTTCCTTTGGTGTTTTTACTCTGAATATTTTAAGTATGAAAGATAATGAAAGGTAATGTTTAAAGATCAGCATCATGTGTCCCAATAGTGTTAGCATTTTGCCTTTGTTGCATTGTTGAAAATGCATCAGTTGTTGACATATTTGTACTATATTTAGTTACAATTTAGTGGCCACAATTGTTGTTTGTTGTCCCAACTATGGCTTTATTGTTATTTTACCATAGTGATGTTTTTTTAAATGTGGCATGTTATTTACATCGGATGGAAAAGAAAGCTCAATAACTGAATAATCATTAAAAGAACTATCATTTACATATATTTGTCTTTTACCCTTAAAGCTGTTCTGTTTAACCAGTGGCTGACTGGCACACTTTCACTTTGGCCCCTGAAGGCACGAAGTTGGGCACACCTGATCTAGACAGACAAAAGAGCAAAAGGTAGCAAAGATCCAAAAAAAGGAACTTTAATGAATTCAAATTAAAGTTGATTAAACAGGACTAAATGTAAGTTTTTATAGAAAAATATCTTTACAATAGCATTCTTATTTGACCCTTTACAATGAAAACATTGTTTGATGAGCCGACTGACACCTTAGGAGTTCAGCGCCGGTGCATCTATTAGCCTGTATTTTATCTTCCTGACCCTACCTCGGGTCGGAAGTTCCCGCGCTGTTTCTGTGGACGTGACGTCTAATTATTTTTCATGTGAAATGATTACGGGCCAGCTTGGGCAGCCTCTAAATAAGGTAATTTTTGCCACAAAACTCCTTCATTTCACCAATTCTTCGTTATGAATCACTGGTCGATCCCTCTGTGAGCTCCATGCAGCTTGGATTTGCGTTTTTGTGGCGATCCATCATTACAGGTGCTGTGATGCGGCCCGGAAATTATGTCATCGAAGTCCTTACTAAAAGTTAATGGCTGTAAATAAAGATGGATAAGCACAAAAATGCAACTCCAAGCCACGTCGAGTTAACATAAGGATCGGACCAGAATTCATAACAACACATTGGTGAAATGAAGGAGTTTTGTGGCAGAAATTGCCTTATTTAGAGGCTGCGCGAGCTGGTCCCATTCACTCTCATTACATTGGATGTTTGCTGATCACGAGTGGATCTAAATATCTCCTAAAAGAGTTCAAGTTACACTAAAACTGTCTGGGTTAGTAAATGATGGTATTTCATGTCCAAGTTGTCATGCAAGAGCGTACCGTGGAGGCTGCGGTGCTGCTAAGACCCACAGATGGCAGTCGCTAGTTCAAAAACATAAGGTTACATAGAGTCCCTTTAAGGCTGTATTGAAAAATTCAAATAGTTATAACAAATACAGCAAAACTTCAAAATGTCAGTTTACTGTTTCTCCTCTTGCATACTGTATTTCCAATCATGTTTGTTTTATTAAATCACTCCACTTCTTTCCCTTTTTCTGGCAGGACATTTTCAAAAAAAGGGTGGCTCCAGATTCTTTGCACAAAAATGTAAATATCAACAAAAACAAATTTGCAAGGAGTCTAATAAAACTAGATACATATGTGGTCCCCAGAAGATGAATACCAGTGAACCCTAGAATATAACATTATAAGGTCTTAATAAAGACAGTTGATCACATAAAAGGGGAGAAACATGAAATAATTAGGGTCCTCCAAAATATAGTTTTCAGCCACAGTATGATGCTGGAGCTGAGCTTTACTGGAGAGAACTGGGAATGTGGTTCTTCTATGCTTTTGGATTATGATGAAGGTAAACACACACTGTAAAACACATCAGATGTAATTTTGATCTAAGTATGAAATGTGCTATATTAATAAATTAACCTCGCACTGGTTTTAAACTGGGCTAGTTAACTGCTGACTGTGGGAGTTGTGGCTAACAGATTTATGCATACCCTCATGCCACTGCCATTGGGATATGATCGTCCTGGAAAATAGCTCTCACTCCCAGGACAAAGTTGGACAATCTGAGCAGGGCCACTGGATCTCTGGTGCCCAAATTTCAGGCTTTTCTTAAATATATCCTCTGATGTACAAATTGGCAGAATGTCTTGTAGAAAAACGCAAATGAAAATAGACAATTTGAAAAACTACTGATCTTAACAAAAACCGAGGATATCGCTTAAATAAATCTTCCAACTTACCGTTGGTTTTCACATTTAGTCTAAAAGAAAATAAAATTAACTCAGTAGATATGAAGTTGTTTAATGTTCATGCCTGACCCTCCATTAGCTAACGTTAGCCTTGTTATTGACAGCCGAGGCTTTGTTAGCTGCTTTAGTGCTTTTCCGATGAAAGGAAGCAATCTCATGTAAGATTTGCACTGAAAAAATAAAAATTATTTTAAATGAAGATCTATCAAATTAAATCAGAGTAACCTTTACATTGATTTACCGCTTACCTGTGCAGGAGACACGTGCACATAGACTGGTGCACACCTGGCCAGTGCAGCACAGACCAACCCGGGAGGAAGCAGAAAGTCGCCGTTTGATGGCGCCACAACAACAAAATCCATTTCATTTCCGTGTTCATTGCGGCTGACAATAAAACGAGACAGCGAAGCAGAGTTTTACGAACTATAAAAATGCAAGTTACTTGTATTAGATTACCAAAACGAACATACAGTTCAATACATACTTTGTCTTATAAGCAGCGACGGGGAACACGACCCATGTTTCCACTTTGTTACTGTACCAGCTCATACAAACAGGAAAATGCTAATTGGAACAAAAACTTCTGAAGACTGCCACGTCTTGTTTTATCTAATTGTTTTGAAACGTATTTTTTTCACAGAAGAAAGATAATTTAAAAGTAATGTAAATATGAAATTTTGATAATATAGGCTAAATATTAAATTGAATCTCATTGTATTTCTTTTTATGTGATTAAGTAATTCTGTCAGTTGTATTCAGGGAAGGCGTAAGTCCTGGGAAGCTATTCATGTTCCTCTATCATAACAACTCATTTAAATTTTCCAACCAATAAAATATTTTCCATTTAAATAGTCTCTGAGGATTATCAAAACATTCAACTGCAAATGATTCAGAACCTATTGCAGTTTGGGTCTGAATCCAGCTCATCAGAAGCAAAAACTCAATAACTAACAACAACCAAGTAAAGAATAGATAAAGCCAAATAAATCACTGCAGTATCTGGCTAAGGTCTGGATCAGATCTGTGCAGTTTCTTGGGCAAAATTAGGTGTGTTGTTTTTTCAGATGTGATTAAACTGACTCATGTCCCAAACTGGCCAAAATCTACACACCAAACACCTGATCAAATCTGGCAACCATAACTGGACCATAGCCGGCTTACTGAAAACAAGCTGAGTCCAGAATAAACTCCAGTGTGCCAGCACTAGACATCTGGCTCAATTAATCTGGCTACCAGAATTGTGAAAGACAAACCATATGTATGAAGACAAATTGTTCCATCTGGCTGTGACTTTTGTTTTGGTCATGGGCAGTCTTACAGTAGCACTTGCTGAATTGAAATGACAGGAAATCTGAGCCTTTTTTGTTACCTGATAGTTATTCGCTTAATGGTATTCTCTCCAACTGTGGGACAGCAGAAATGATCAAAAACTGTTTAAAGAATTCTGCACAGACATCTGAACACAGTCCCTCTAAAATGAATTGAAATAAATAAACAGAATTTAAATGAGGATTGTAAATTGAGAAGAGTATAATATCGTCATGGAATTTCAAATTTGGATATTAACCAATTTCTCTTTTTTGCATGTTTATGCTCTAACAAATGCCTTATATATCTTCCACAAATACATTGCCTAGGACTTTTTTGAATGACAGTTTTCAGAAAGCCTACAAATTATGTTTATAAATTGGTTCTTGAATGAACCTTTGAATAATTTGTAATTTTGTTCTTTGGTGGTCTGATTTGTGGGCATAGATCCCTGACAACAAAGTAAAGCATAGCACAGGTTTGAGATTGTGAGGCTTTAAATCTGTCATGTACCTGGATGAGACTGGGTCACTTTTATGATCATAGACAGAAACTTAATGATGCATCATCTCTGCCAAAGCCATTTTATTGCAATTTAAGGTAACCACATCCTGATGGGGAGGCCTAATGAAGGTTTGAGAGGAAGAAGACATGAGTTTGCAACAGTTTTTACAACTTGACGAACTGTTTGATTTTATTCAAACGGCACAAGCAGCTATTGAGAGAGCAAATTTGTGGAGCAAACCAGGACACAATCCAGCAAGTATTGGTAATAAGTTAATATTGCTCATAATGCTCACCGTTTAAGTAGGAAGACATTTCACAGCCATAGAAAATTCCAGTTTAAAGCAAAGTGAAATTCAGTGGACGAACCATGACAAAAAAATAGAAAATACAACAAAAATAAGCCACCAACTCAAATGAAAAAGATCACCACACTGTCAAAATATAACCCAGTTTGAGAACCACATAAAGTATTGTGCTATACGGCTAAGAGGACACCTAAGCAACAGTAAGTTGGTTTTTGATAAAACAGTATAAAATAGTTTTCTTAGTACCAATCTGAAAAAGAGTGGTGAGTGGCACATGAATACAAATTATCACTATGTAAGTACAACATTTCAGGTCAAGAAAAAATGTCAGAAAACGTACCTTTAAAAAAAAAGTAAATCTACAGCAACATCATCTTGAAGAGTGTCCCCAACAGGCACAAACAGAAGACGTGAACCATGCAAATGAAAAAAAAAACATGTTCTTTGTGCAAGGAAGCAAATCTCAAGTTTAGAAGAATTACTTAATACAGCAAATTGTAATCAGCCCCCCTCTGAAAACACCCACCCCCCTTCTCCCATTACAGTACTGAATACTGTTCATGTGTGTTACAACACATCTAGATTCAATTTACAAAAGCTCATTTGGCCACATGGAAAGTGAAACGTGTTGTACATTCATGGTATTTACAGTCTTAGACTTTCACACAGCTATGAGGGCTTCATGTACAATCAGCAACACGAAGGTGGCGAAGGACCGTTAAAACAGTCGTTTTTTTACCACAAAGTGAGTCTCCTGTGCTCGCTCACATCCAGCATCCGAGTCGACCTCGCCGAGCACAGATCAATGATTCAGAGGTTCAATCACTCCAACCCACCACTCCAATCCTGTACATTCATATTAAAACTTTTCTGTGCAACATGATTTGAATTTTTCATTATTAGCAACTGGGAATCTTTTCAAGCTCAGGCCTTGCTAACCAGTAGCAGCCGTGGAAGAAGTTTTGTTTCAAGACACTCCTTTTTCTGCAGCTTCTCAGCCGCAGAGCGACAATCCTGACCTCATCACAACCGACTAAGGGCCACTTCTCGGTGAAAACAAAAACAGCAAAATATCCCTATCAGACTGATTGACATGGCAAGTGCCGTTTTCTGGAAGACATCCTCTAAAGATTTACAAAATAATTGAAAAAAAGTCATCTTCAGTGTTCCTTCACTGACTTGACAAAAGCCCTCCATTTCCAGCATACGTGGTCCAACATGCACCATCAATCTTGCTTTTACTGTGTTATTTTTCACATTTAAGCTTTTTTCTTTCTCTAACCATCTTCGCCTCTCTTCTCAGTCTTACTTAAACACATGCTTGTCCAGATCAGTAACTATGTGCAGTCTGGGATCACCTGCATCACTTTACAGGTCAGGCGACACGTCTGCCTTCATGTCTGTGTTTCTGATTCGTTTACCCGTCTCACTGCATTTTTCCAAACACACCAAACAAATGTTTGTGAAGAACACAGCTATTATTACATCAGGTACAAATGTGTTCCAGTATTAATACCCAAGTACATCACGCCCAGCGTACTACGTCGTTTCTACCCATTCTAAAAGCACGCTGGGCATGGATTCATCCTGGGTAGAAATGATTGGCTTGTCATCAACAATAAGTTCAGATCACAGCAGCAGAGGATGAAAACAGGACAGACTGAGATGAAGGGTCACAGCTGTGAAACCATCCGTCAGCGAGCTTTCACAGGCTGAGAAAAGTCCATGTAGTTCGATGCAGAATCTTCCACTGAAAGAAAAGTCTGACCCGCCAACAGGAGCAGGCGCTGTATGCGGTTTATTTCACTGATACAAAACCAGGCGTAGATGTCTTTGTTTTCATCCTGTACAGGTTCCTGATTGGGCTTCTGGTTCTGATTAGACGCCTGGACTGATCCTCACTCATCCGACATCAGGAAGGATTCTCATCCCGGTTAAGTCTTTATCTCCAGGATGGAGGGGTTGTGGTCCAGAATATTTAGGATGATTTTATCCATGTACTGTCTCAGACGCAAGTTGATTTCTTCCTGCTCCTTCAAGGCTTCCATCAACTGCAGAGAGACACAAACGTTAAGCACATGTTATACCAGAGAAGTACACTGTAATCAATGTTGAGTACATATTTCAATATATTTGATCATTTTACTCAAAAATTAAAGCTATAATTGTTATAATAATCCATAGCTATGGTATTTGATCACACAAAACTGAATAAAACCAAGGCATGATTGTTACAAATTGTCTGATACTACTTTAAGACGAAATAAAAAAAGAAAAGGTACAATGTGCTCAAATATGGCAAAATGAAGAATTAAAAAAAAGAAAGATCTTTCAATGGCACATTTTGGGGTGAATGTAACTATGTGTTTGGTTAAAACAACTTAAATTATTTATTACTGAGTTAAACAGTCAGTAGAAGTGCTCTGGCAATCTCCCAGTCAGCTGTATTTTGAACTGGAACAGTTTATTTCAGCGCTACTGCTTAGCCGGCGTGTCTGGGATGCAACATTACCATTATCTCTACAACATGCCATAGACTGAAATTCTCCAAAATGTAATAAACTGAAATTGTAATTTGATTGTTTGGCTGAATCTTTATTCAGTAGATACAAGCCTAATGGTTTTTTTGTGTCTTTGCTGAACAAGCTTTTAAAAAAAAATCTAAATATAACACAATAATAAGATAAATAAAAAAAAGAAAAAAGAAGTTGGAAGATAGGCAAAGAAAGATAGAAACATTCATTGTTTATACAAGAAACACAATTTTGCAACATTTAACAACCCAAAGGATTAAATTGGGTACTGGTAAGGGTGTCAGGATTAGATGTAAAAGGAGCATCAACTACAGGTTTAATTCTTATAAGCAAGGATGATTTGTTCTTCACAACTTGTTGGTAAACTATCGGATAATCCTCAGTATGTAAAGAATAAGTTTAGAAATTAAAGATTGCACAGAACTTTATTTTCTCTACATGTCGGTACATCATGTTGTGAAAAACGTTTGGGAAAAAGACGTAGCATGAAAAACCACTCTTGGATGCATGTGTCCTTAAACGCAGCACTGCATGAAAAAACCATCATACTACCATCATCGCTGAGGCCACAGCCACTCAGGAGTAAACTGCAAAACCATTTTCACTCAACATAGCAGCATCTAAAAAATGTAACCTTAAACTTTGATTCACATTTTCACTCCTTTGGGGAAAAAACAACCAACATCTGTTTGTAGAAAAAACACTATCCAGGCTATGAGCAGAGGAGGAAAAGCCAGCATCTGCATGCACGAGGATGTAGCACCAAGATGCCTGTGGTTACCTCAGCAGGACAATGGCAGACCCTCATTCAGCCCATTCTGTTTGACTTACAACATCAGGGCTTCATAGACACAGTGTGTCTGCTCCAATGCCCCGCCTGCAGTCCAGATCTGTCTTTTACATCTACTAAAAATGCGTAGCACATCATAAGGAGGAAAATCAGTCAAAAACAACCACAGACGGCTGAGCAGCTGTATTATTTTATTCTGCAAGAGCGGCGGCAGATTCCTCTTAGAAAACTCCAACAATGTTTTTATTATCTGTCACTCTATGATATGGCCCAAAAATACAGCTTTGCACAAGAGAGCTTCCAGTCACTTCATTTATAGTTCAAATCTAATTACTAAAAAAGCTGGAATTCTAGTTTGGCTGACAGAAAAATAAAACAAAACAGGTACATTGAACTTCTCAAATGTGACAACATGTCACTCAATCCAATAACTGGATTTATTTCATCTTAAAAACCATTAATGACAACTAAATTTGGCATTGAATGGACACTTTAGGGAACAATAATACCAATCTGCTTTACATTTATTTATGTGCTTTACTTCTGGCTATCTATTCGAAAACAACAAGTAAAAACCTCAATGGTTTGATCTCCACTCTGTGATGAGCAGCATTTCTAAACTTACCTGGTCTCTGGAGGCATTGTCTATCTCAGCAGCCAGAGACTGGGCCTTGGTCTGTGTAGCGAACAGATTCTTGGCTTCATACAGGCTGAGGCTCAGGATCTGACCATTCAGCTCATCGTTCTGCTCCCTCAGCTTCTGGTTCTCCTGAAATACACAACCGGGGTGGGAGATAGACAGGAGGGAGAGATAAATGTGTGGACCACATAAGTGCATCCGAGTGTGATGTCTCACCCCTAAAAATAGCCACTACTTAAGCCTCAGTCAGCCGTACCCCAAAACACCGCCTCATTCAGCTGCAAACACAGCAACACACAGCTAACGTGTCAACACCTACTGGACAAAACACGGGTTATGTGTGTTAACGGCTCCCCCTGCTTTGTCTGGTGCGTTATGAAAGCTTCATCACTAGGTTGCCTTTAACTGGCAGCAGGTCATTTTGTGTTTCCCTTGTTCTACCTTTCACCATGAACAAAGGGAACCGCAGCGGTGACCCCAATCAAGCTTGCACAAGTTCACTCTACTATTAGTGGTTAATCGGGACACCGGAGGTCAGAGAAGCAATTTTACCATCAGACCAGGGCAGAGCCGAGCCCTGGACAACACCAGGTGATGGATTTCAGGGGGGAGAAAGTCCTGGGATGTAAATTGCTGGACACACACATACAGACATTTACAGAGGTGCACAGGCAAGCACAAGAGGGTGAGTTTATCTTTCTCCTAAATTACACTGGGCTGGGCTTCTCAAGTTAGAGCTGTGAAATTAAAGTTATTGTTATAACTTTAATTTGTTGTTGTTATAACAACGTGAATCAGAAGAAAATGAACTTTTTAAAATATGAAGCTGTAGAAAAGAGAAAATACGATGTAAGCAGAAGTAATGAATATCATGTTTGTTCTTGTTCGTTCGCTAATAGTGCAAATGGGTTGATCCGAGGAGGTCAAGGAGCCTGAAGTTACTGATAAGATAAACACACTCCGTTTCTGGCTCTCTCTGTAATCACAAAGTTGCTGCAGGATCTGATGGTTTTGATTTATAATCAGCAAAAACTGTATTCTTGGCTCCGAGCCTTGGAAGTTGTGAAAGCAGAAAAACGAAACACGTGCTTCTTGCACACAACTTGTTCTCCCCATCTTATAAAAAGGGTTAACTTCATCTTCTCTAATGTTTAGTATGCAGCAGGAGCCTGTGCTTGGAAGCAGGATGGGTGGCACTGCAAGATCATTTCAGGTTCAGCACCATTAATCTGGGTGTATCGCCATGCTTAAGTGAGATTTAAGATATGAGATCAGCAGAGGGAGAAACGCCGGCTTGGAGTAACTATTCAATAAAATGGGACCATGAGCAGAGTTTTCTACCATCTCTTCATAAAAGTAAAACCCTCTGATTCCTTTCACCTTCACTGACAAGTACACAGAGAACTCAGTAGGTTTAAGTGCTTTAAACCTATGAGTACTTTGTATATTATACACTAACCAACTCATAAAATGCAAAAACAGATCAATAAACAATAAAGCCTGTTCTACCAGAAACATTTGCAAAGCAGACCACTTAGGTTTTATTTTTATCTGGAAGAACCAGCGTGATGACGAGGCTTCGGCTAATCTCAGATTTTGATTTGCAAATTTCAATTGTAAATTCAGAAACAGTAAATGTTCCCTGTATATGCTGACCCTGGTTCATGCTACAGGCCCTGTTCTGTCCTGTAAGCACATCTGTAAACAATAACAATCACATGTTAATATCTATCAGATGCTGATCAGAAATCCTGAAGCAAGTAGTAATCCAGGAGCTGTGACACTAAACAAGCAACACAAAATGCAGACCACCTGCACACCACCACTGCTGGCATTTAAATAAATTTTCTTCAAACTGGAATCAGCCTTACTGGACTCTCCACTTCAAAGCAAGAAAATCAGTAAATCATGCTGAGTTTGGTACTGAGATAAAAAGGGATCTTAAAAGCACCAAAAAGTGGCTGTTCTAGTTGGCTATCAAAGCTCCGTCTCTTCTGCTAATGTTTAAAAATATGTACCTATTAAATCCACTTGCAATGTGTGCCTCAGGTCCATCCAGGTTCTACAGCTATGAAAGTGCCAAAGTCTTTCTTTGATTTATGAAAGAAGCACACTTTATTCACCTCTGGCAGCGTATAAACTTCACTGTTATGTGAGGAGCCTCAGAGCTGGTAGAAAACTATGGATATGAGTACAGAACATAAATGCATGTCTGTAATTACAACACTGTACAAAATGTTTCATGGAGGAAAGGTGTGGGGACAAGCCGTTTTCAGAAATGGATATAAAAGGTTTTATGTTGCGGCTTTGGCTCTAAAATAAAAACAATGTTTGCAGAGTGAATCATCCATACCTGCTTGAGCCTTTTGACTTCATGCTCCAGCTCCACCTCCCTGGTTCTGTTGTTGAAGTCTGCGAGCCCCGTGGACGAGCTGCGGCTCCGGCCGGGCCTCTCTGCTTCTAGTTTGAAGAGCTGCAAGTGCTCCAGCTCTCGCCGCAGGTCCTCTATCAGCTGCACACCAAAAAAATGGGCTGATGAGCAACATTACACAAAGCAGCAAAGCTCTTCTTTGGAGCCGAAATAAATGCGAACAATAAGATTAAACACACCCCCCCCCCCCCCCCACCTCCTGCATGGCTTCTTTCTCCTTCTGAAAGTCGTTTCTGTTCTGTCTCAGTTTATCCATCATCTTCCTGTAGAGGTCCATCTCGTCCTTCAGCCGCAGACTGGTGTCCTCCAGCTTGTCTGTCATCCTTTGCTTCTCCTGAGGATGGACAAACATATCGCAGCCGCTTTAACATAATTTTAACATATAACGCAGTGTTGGTGTCATTTATGAAAAGGTACAGTCTGGAAACATAAATGTGGCTAAACAACATGAGTTTCTCTCCATGGATGAAACTGCATCCTTGGCTTTGTCCACGGGGGTAAGTGTGTAAAAATTACATGATGATCAGATAACCTATTTGTAATAATACTGAAAAAAATATCTGATTGAATAAAAATAAACAAACAGTAAACAAAAGCATGTTAGAAAGACTGACAGTAAACATGGAAGTTACTCTTATTAAGAGTATTGGATTGATGACTTAAATCAAAATGAAGGGGCAGAGCAGAGACCAAACTAATGAGATAAATAAAAGCAAACATATAAATTAAAGTCTGACTCACCTCGTCCAGTTTCTCAGTCTGTGACTTGAGCCGGGACAAGCTAAGAGACATCTCGCTGTTCTCCTCGTCCAGCTGCTTTGCTCTGAAAACCCAAAATCCTGGGTTTTAGTAACCCCAGCTGTCACCATTTAACTTCAGTTTCTCATCAACCCTCTCTATACTTCCACAGTAATTGAAATGTTCAGTAGCAGCCGGGTGTGTGTTTATGCTCAGCAGCATAATGTGTGTTAAATAGGAATATCCCAGAAAAAGAAGCCAAGTCTGGGATCTCAGACTCTGGTCCTCAAAGGTCCACTGTCCTGCAGGTTTCCCTGCTTCAAGACACCTGATACATATCAATGTGTCATTGTGTAGAACTTGATAACAAGCTGTTGAATCCATTTATTTGAATCAGAAGCATCTGAAACCTGCAGGACAGTGGCGCTCTGGGATCGGAGTCTAAAATCCCTGTACTTCTCATCACCAGGGGGCGAAACCTGTGGTGACAAAAACAATTTAACAGAAAAATTATTCTACTTTTCACTGGATCACCTAAATCGACATTTTTTTAAATGATGGTCTCAGCTGCAAGTGTGAATGCAGCATTATGATCATTTTGTCGCATGTAGAGTAAAACAGATTGAGGGATGCGTTCTTTGATTGTTATGTCATCAGTCTAAGGCAGGGCTCCTACTTCTCGGGCTGGTGTCACACAGGTTTTAGAAGTTTCTTTGCTGCAGCACACTTGACTCAGACTTGAGACTTGCCATCAAGCTCTGCACAAGTCTGCTACTTAGCAATTTATTTTTGTCAGGTGTGTTGCAGCACGGACACTTCTGAAACCTACAGGACACCGCCCCTCTAGAACCAACACAGAGGATCCCTGATCTATGGGCACGCATAGTTTCTTAATTCTCAGACACATCCATCACTTGGTTTATAAAAGAGCGAGACAGGTGCTGACGAATAGCCGGCGTGGTCCTTCTGACGTGTAACACGCATTCAGATAAAAACATGTTGGTATCAGAGGCAGGTTTAGTATTTCTGTCCAGCTACGTTTCTCACCGATGGGTCAGCAGTTCGATCTGTGTGTTCTTGTCTCTCTCCATCTTGGTGTAGGTCTCTCTGTGTCTTCTTAACTCCTCCTGCAGACACTGTTCCGCTCGTGTTTCTTGATCCTTCAGCTGCTCCTCCAGCTCGTGAACCCTGCAATAAAAGGACTTATTCATGAAGGACTTAATTTTGAATATCAAATCTCAGTGTAAAGGAAAAATTGCCTGCATGAGAGAAAATATTGGCGGTGCGACTCCCACCTGTGTACTAGCTGTGTGTTTTCCTGCTTCAGCTTTGACTTGAGGTCGCCATTTATCAAAATCTCATTCTCCAGTTCTGCCACCTTCTTTTCCAGAGAAGTCACCTGACAAAAACAGTAGAATATCATAGCTAGAGTGAATACTTCACTATAAAACCATTTTAATCTATTGATTTATTTCAAACAAAGACAGATCCCATTATCAAAGTATTTATAGGTGGAATAAAACTTTTGACCAGAAAACTGCAAAACAAAGACAAGAAAGGTCTTAGAAAGGTTTCTCCTCATCATTTTGGTTTGCTACGTGCTCACACCGGGGCTTCCTAGTGTGTGCAAAGTTCTTCTATGCTGTGTGTATCTCATGCTGCCCTCTGTACAGGGAGCTTTCACACGCACACACAAAAAAAGAATCAACTCATTCAAACCTTCTCGTTGATGTCAATGTCGCATGAGTCAATGCTATCTCTGAAAAGGTCTTCCGTGCTGCCGTTACTGCTGCTCAAGTTGCTGTTGTGGAGCAGCTGCCTGCAAAAAAAACACAGACAAAAACACACTTTGTGAGATCTGCTGAAAACCAGATAAAGAGTTTGTTCTTATTTCAGTGGGAATGGAAAAGAGAGATGGCGCAATGAGGTCAGGTAACATCTACAGGACTTTAAAGTACCAAGCAGGAAAGCCAGAGCAAACAGAATTGAAAATTATAAACACCAACACAGGTGTGTGTGTGTGTGTATATATTCGACTGATTAAACAAAACCCCTTTTTAAAGTGATGTGATGAATTCATGGTGGCTAATTTCTGCTCCATCACAGAGACTGACCATAAAGAGAGGAAAAGGGAAGGAGAGAAGAGATGAGAAGGGACCAAGGACAGATAAAGAGAGCAATAAAGTGGAAGACATAATCAAATAAGACACAGACACCGGGAAAAAGAACAAGGAGAGGGAGCCAAACATTATATTGAATACATACATCAGGCCTGACAGGCCATTTTCACTCTGTCACTATAACTCAGTCTGTGTGGCTACAAATAGGACAAAGCCTGACTGGAGACATCTCCCCTGGCACACAGCATCAAAGCCATGCAGCGGTGAACGTGGCAACGCTTTTTCTCAATTCAGCAACAAAAACAAATGTTTTTCCTGCATTCTTGGCTGTGCCTGTGTTTTCTCTTAAAAACTAGTTAATAATCAACAGACTGTTAGAGCACTGCTGGGCAATAAGGAAGCAGGTGTCTGCGCGAACATCAACAATCGGAGCCAATAAGTGGATGGTAGCTTGAATAAAGCATCATCACGTGGAGCAGAAGCCAGTGACCTTTGGTGTGGAAACACAGGAGCAAATATAGGAGCGAGGACTCACAGGTAACTGGCCTACCTTCCAAAAGCAGTGCTGGAAATCTTCCTGTTGGGACTACAAAAGAAAAAAACAAAATATTTTTTAGTTTTTCTTGCAGAGTGCAAAACTTCACGCTCAATAACACAGTAGAGAAAACTCAGAATCAGAATAATTTGTCTCAGTGGCAGCTTTTTCAATTTTGTCAAAATATGACAGTGTCTAACAGTCTAATAAAAGCATGAAATTTATACAAGAATAAATACAATCTATAAAAACTACATAACAAAATTTAATTCAAAATATAATAGAAGTGAGTCAAATTTGGATATGGTCATTAGTGCTCGGTGGATTTTTCCCAGTGAGAATAGCAGCAGTTCTCATTGTGAGTTCAGGCTTCTGACAGTCCGTATGGATAAAAAGTTTGTTTGTTCTGCACTTCTGGGACCTAACCATGGTGGGATATGTCTGCTTAGATTCTCACAGCTCTGTACAAGCAGCAGGAGCTGGCAGTGTCCCCCAGGGTCGGCAGAGGGCCTTAACAACAAGATGAAACTACTGACTACAATTAAGATTTAGGCTTTTCAGTGATTGAGAGCGAAAGCGAAACAGTGAACAAAAGGGTTTTGTGGGCTCAGCAGCTGCCTGCGTCTATCAACACATTCAGTATGATGCATCCGTCTGCACCAAGACTTAACTAAAGTGAGCAAACAGTGTAGTAGGGTAACTAAACGGACAGTCTGTGCTGATATGAAGCAAACGTCAGCGTTTACGCCTCCCACAGATTTTATATCATATCTGGGAGGAAACTGGTCCGTTACTTGACTTTATTTTTTGCTGGTTCCAATCCAGAAATAACTAATGTGTCGCTTTAATTTAATCTTTGCAAAGTTGCAGCAGGTGCACAACTTTTTTTTTTTAGATCTTCTTAATATAAATCAAAAAGACTGATGGAAATTCAGCTGAGGAAGCTTCAACTGATTTTCATCTGACATTTCTTAGAAACAACAAGCTCGCCGTTCTGTGTGATGTGGGAAGTTGCTCGTAAAATATTTAGAAACTTTATAGTTTATGAGTTACTAATTACTATAGTTTATAATACAAATTGTATGCCCAAGCAACAAAATAATCCCCTGATTATTTTCTTACAAATTATGCCTGCATCTTCTGTGTGAAAGGAAAAAAATTTAAGCAAAGATTAACTAAATAAATGTCTTTACTGACAACCTTTTCAAAGGGGAAACACAGGACAAATTTGCAAAGTTATGATGGATTTATCAAATGCAGAACAAAAAGCAAAACCATCTTCAACTAACTTTAACATAACATAATAACTCAAACATGCTTGCATGTGTGTGTGTGGGGGCTTTAGTGTTTTCAGGTCAACTAGGCAGATATTAATGGTGACTACAGATTATTCTTCTAATAATAGTTTCCCAGTCAGACTGGTTGTCGAGGTAAGCAGAGGAGGGACGGTCTTACATAATGATCAATTAGTGTTCATACCTGCATGTGCCTGAACTGAATAGGAGAAAGAACAGTTGGAACGCCTCTGTGAAAACATTACATCACTTTTATTATGGTGTCGAGAGAAAAAAAAGCTCTCAGGGCAAACAGTGACTCACCGGTACAATCTGAAAAGACCGATTCATTTTAAACATAAACCTGAATCCTGTAGGAAGCCCACAAAAGCTCAGAGCCTCCGTTGCTGCTAGAGACACCGTGGCAGACGCCTCTGGTCAGCGTAGTGTTATTAATATACCACAGTAATATGGAAAAAGTTAAAAACAAGGCCATCTTTCTATTTCTAACATGAGCCATTACGTCTGATGTTGCATCAGAAATTAAAAATAACTTTGTTTGTGACTTTTGGTTCTGCTGGGTCCATGTTGGAATATTCCCCCAGACTGTTCTTAGGTTTCCAGTTCAGGGTGTTTTTAGCTTCCTAACGACAACAATGGCAGCCCCCCGTGTTCTTGTGCTGCTACATCCTTTCATCTTATTTGGTCTCTTAAAACAAAATTTATTCATCATTTATCATGTTTGTCGCCAGCAAAGATGCTGTTTTCCAGTTTAATGAGGACGTAGCAGGAACTAGTGTGCACATGGGGTGTGACATTGCAACTTAGTTTTCACTGCCACCTACAGGCCTGGCATGGTACTATAGCATTGCCACTCATGTTGAGTCGTGTGAACGCTGTTTTTTTCAATCCTGCAAAGGGGGAAAAATGCAAATTTGGTTTTTAGCGTTGTGGTGTAATCTGGGCCTTACTTCCTGGTTTATTTTATGTAGTTTATTTCTTCCTAATTCTGTTGTTTTTATGCTGCCTTGTTGTACCTTGTTTTTATTTTTCATAAGTACATGAGTATTTTGCCTTGTTGGATATGTCTTGATGTCCGTTCAGTTTGCCTGACCATTTGTCCATCCATCCTTCCTCTCTTTCTTGTGTCTTCATCAGAGTTTAGCAACTTATTACTTAAAGTTTTGCTTGTGGAGCTTCCTGCCACCACAGCAGATCTGCACACCAAATCTTAGTGCTTATGTCCCCCTGCCTCTTGTGACAAATATTTCTAGCAGACATAAAGTACTCGGTCATGTCTTCATTTTCACTTCTACTCTTTAAATAAAATAAATAAAATGTAGTACAACAGGTCTTCAAAGATCACTGTGGTAACTAAGGTTACACTACATGACAATCATGCATTTTTTCACTTTTGTTTCCTCCAACACTCATTAGGGCTTGTGTTTCTAATGTAATCCTTTTCCTTAATCCATTTGTGACATAAAAGCGAAGCTGCATAGGTTTTAAAGCAGTAAAACTGTCGCAGCCCTTAAAGCTGTTCCATGAACGCCTGTGATTTAGTGTGTTTAGTCTTTTACCTGTTTGCCTTGAGGTTTTTGAGCCGTGCCTCCAGATCATTTAGCAGGTTGACCTTTTTGCTGCACTGAGAACAGTAGACATCCATGAGTTCTCCGGGGTAATGGTGACGCACTTTGCGAGGAGTCTGGCCCGCGCTGTGCACACACACACACAAAGACGTATAGATTTATACTGTAGCCGGAGCAACTGCTTTGGCTTTTTGGTAAATCATAGCAGTAAAACTTCCAGTGGGAATTGACACAAAAGACATGATTTATGGGGAAGATTAAACGAAAAGAAAAGTGAACAACTAGAAAGTGGAACTTCTAGTATTGGGATATCTTAAACTTCTTTACCATGCTGAGCCTCAGTTTGAATTTAAAACTCCAAACCAACTCCTTTTGGTGAGTTTTGTCTGCTTGGTATGCGTGAAAGGAGTTCAGAGTGGTATTTTCAGTCTATCAGCTGGGTTGCCTTAATCCCATTAAACATAAGGGTTTGATTAATATTAATGTGGCCTTGAGGCCAAGAACTCCTACACTACATTTGTACAGTCAAAACTCAGAATAACACGAGTCAGGTAATTCTGAAGCTCAGAGTGAAGAGTCAAATCCATGTAACTGAGTCGAGCTGAAATTTCTCAAACTTATCAGTGTTCTCAATTCGCTTCACCATGACTCAGCTTTAGAACTGAACACATACAAACACACAATGAGTAAATCTACCCCCTAGCTGTGAAGAAGAAGCAGGTCCCCATTCTTCTTTCACCTGATTCTGATTTGGAAAAATGTCAGGCAGTTGCAGAGGCGGTGCATGGAGTTTGATGTTGATACAGAAACAGTTGCTGAGAAACAGTCCTTTCTTTCTGTAAATTGCTTAAAAAACCATATGAGAACGACAATGAAACTTGACCAGGAGACATTTTGTATCAGTTAAAACTGAACAAAAATATCCATTTTCTATGCTTACTTGTTCCTGTTTAGGTTTATATGGATGGATGAGGCGGGATCCATCCCAGCTAGAACTGGACATAAACAAACACTACACCCTGGATGAGCAACCATGCACGCCCACATTCACACCTACAGACACTTTATATAAGGATCACCAGTATACCCAGTACTTAGGCTGTGCAAATTACTGGAATCTATGTTTAATGCTAGAGATACACCATAAACTGGTCAATAAGCTGATATGAGATTTAAAATCTAGTTTATGGCTCATCACACACAGAAACATCATCAGAGGTTCACACTCGACCAACTATCTTTTAAACAGAAAGAAATCTAACATGGTTTGCATGACAAGTTTACTTGTCTCAACCCGTGACGTGCTGCACCAGACAAGAATCATTTGCTTGAACTGAACACATTGACGTCATGAAAACATCCCTTTAGTATTTTTTAAAATTCAATTTGTAGGTATGTAAGATTAGCCGGAAACTACGTAAAAGTGATCCTGTTTGGACCCCTCAAATCGGTAATGGCATCACTAATCAGAGCAGCAAGGATAAATTAAATTTTGATTTAATAAAGTTTATCTCCTCAAGAGGGACTTTATACATGCAGTATAAATCCCTACTTGATAGAGTAAATTTGCC